>JAMWET010002022.1:40000-305587 GCA_024036415.1 Prochilodus magdalenae | reverse complement strand
CTATAAACCAATCCACAGAAGGAATTTAATGGAAGCTAATATGAAAAGATGTTGGATCATTTCTGTGGGTTCATTGTAACCATTATAAAGACAGTGGCTTTAAATTGGTAAAAACAAACAAACAAAAAATTACAGTGTAGTTTCCTAATACAAATATCAAGATAATGTCAGATATGGGATTTTTCAAACTGATGGAGATGCGAGAGAAAAGCTTACTAAGATGTTTCTGTTTGACACAGGCTGTAGATTTTTGCCAGTTTTGCTGGTGATGTTGATTCGTTTCCTTTTTGTACCTTTTTGTCTTGCAGATCCTATAACGTTACAAAACCTTCAGGCAGTCATCTCCCGGGTCCTTGTGATTCACGAAAGAGCTCGTGTCCCGGAGGCCAGTCCGCCAAGGCTTGGGGTGCAGGAACTCTTTCCAGGCTCTGGCCTCTACCTCCCCACCTCCAAACTGACCACCATGCACCAGGAGTCCAGGCAGGACAGTATGAGGCTCTTTCACCTCCTGTTTGAACACTTCTTCAGTGAGGAGGACCTTATTGGGGCTGTGGCTTTTGGGAAAAGGGGTAAAGTGCCAGATGGCAAAAAAATCCTAGACAGAAGAACCGTTGATGGCATTATAGGTATGCATTTTTCATTATACTAAAATATGTGTTGTTATTACATTGTTTATTAATGTTGTATATTGTATGTTTTTGTATTAAAATTAATTTCATTTTATTATTATTTTCTTCCCAATTACAGCTTATGTCCTACATTGCTCCAGTTTAGAAGGATGGACATCTGTGGAGTCAGCCAAACTGAAGAAAGCCTGTATCAACAAATGCAGGCTGAGAATTGGTCAGAGGAAAAAACTAGCACAAGAGCCGTTTCTTTTCCACAGCAAGCAGAAGTCGGGGCCTTCGTATATGTGAGACTATTCGGAGCCTGTTTAGTCACACCTCTCCAATGTATTAGTGCGATCAGTGTTATTATTGCTGATGTTTTGTAAATGTACAGGGACCAAATTGAGTACTGATTTAGCTTTCTCGGTCACTGATTAGACCAGGCAGTTCCTTGTTTGCTGCCTTTTAAAGACGCAGTCAGAAAGATTTTCCAATAGCAGTGAAAAGTCACAAATACTTGGCATTGATGCTCCTGTTGTTTCTACATCGTCTCTTCAGAACTCCCACTGCTAGCTCACCAGCTGACAACTGCAATATATTAAGTCAAAGAAGGTAAAAAAAAAAAGACTTTAAAAGCAGAAATACATGTATGAGCCTTTCGTGACATAAACGTATGGTACATGTGATCAGCTCCCAACCACCATGCTGTGCCTGATGCACATATTCTGCCAGTGCAACTACCATTAACATGTCACTTTCATGTCAGTTTAACTCGTGTTGAGAATGATCCTGCATATGTCACATGGTCCTGTGGTGTTACCGTTCCATTGATTTACAGGGTAGATCAAATGTGCAGCAACAAAGTCAATGAAAATCCACAAAGTGGAACTATGTGGTAAATGTGTTTGGAAAATAGCCAGTGAGATCGGGGTACACTAGTCGGCAGTGGAGGTGGGTGATGTATGGAACATTTACGATATGTTTGAGATGCAGCACGATGAACATCACGTGACCTTTTCTGGTGTGCACAGCAGACGCAAAAGAGACCTGTCTCATGCGTACAAACATGTTAAGCCTCTGTAGTGCTTTAGCGAGTTTTAGAAACGACTCCCATTTTAATTAAAAGTGATAGATGTGACCAAAAAAAAAATGAAACCATTTACATTGACTTGCACTGAAAATGTAAACATAACTACCTAGTATTTAGCATTGTCCCAGACCAATCAATGAGCTCAATATAAATATTTTATTTTTGCAAATGAGTATTATGACGGTAATTGTCATATTTAAATATACATTTGGTTAAATGTCTATACTGTAACAAATTTTTGTAGTAAAGGAAAACAAGTGGCGGCCAGCAGCTCTCTAGCAGTTCCTCCATGACCTACTGTATGAAAACCACTGGTATAGCAGGTAACATAGCAACCCTTCAAAGACCTGGGTGGCTACCAAGTGCTACCTGAAGTTGCATTTGTTTACAGTTTTGTGTTGCTCTGTACTAAGAAGGTAAGGAGTCAGAAGGTGTAACAATGTAGTACTTCAACACCAGCAGAGAACCAATACTGCATGAACTGGTGCAAAAGAAACCTGATCGTATACCATCATCAGAACATCCATTTAGTTTGTTTTTCTACCGCACAATCCAAAAACAAGATTTAACCTCAACGGAAAGCAACGGAAACTTTTCTAGTCTTTGTTTGAGAGGCACCCAAAAACCCTCGACTCTGTCTGTCTTGCTGGTAATTAGCTAACTTACTGGCTGAAATGAAACAATATACTGCCTTTTTTTGTGCCCACACACATGCACAGAAGCCTACAGTTACACAGATTAGTGTGTTGAGTCAGGTAAAGCGTCACTGATTTGTTAGCTGCCTTGTATTTTTATAGCTTAAAGGAGTCTCTAAGATGATGCAACCTGCTGAATTCATATGCCAAACACTAGGGGCAGCATAAAGCAAGCAAACGTACAGTCCCCCCTCCTCACTCTTCACACGTTACCAGTCTGGCGGAAACATTGCAAGTTGAGCATCAGAAATTGCAATCGACACCCATCGCAGTCTAGTGCACGTGTTGGTGATGGAATTGCTCTTGGGGACGTTCTCCTTGGAGGAGAAAAGAAATTTCGGCACTGGACTGATGGAAAAAGCACAGTTAAGAGTTTTCTGGTTCCAGTGTATTGTGCGGTGGAAAAATGTTCTCTGTGGGGGAAATAGAGGGTTATTTTATTATTTCAAGTATTTTTAATCTGCAGTACATATAACCCTTTTAAAATGTTTGTTTACATCCAAATCGTTTAAGTTTAGCCCAGATGATCATGGTTTTATGTTTTATCATTATTTTTTAAACCATATCACCCAACCATGACACAACTCTTCATTCAGGAGTCTGTGCTTATGTATGTGGACATCTATCCTCCAGCTCCTTCTGAAATGCTAAGGACCTTGAACGTTTTTCTTTTAACGAGTTCCCTTTCAGAGGTATTTATTGCTCTTCTATTTATTTCTGCTTTAGAAAACCCCTTTTAAAGCTTTTTAATGATTTTGTGTGGTTTCTACTCCGATGTGTATTGCATTGCCTGCTTGGATCATAAACGGATCTCGACTTCAGTGGTTCCACTTTTTATCTGTACATACGTGTGTGTGTATATATCATTTGCTTTGAGAAATACACCTAGAAGCGGCTGTAGGCTCAACAGGACGTCAGTGAGTACATCTGAAGAGACTGAAAAGACTCAACACTATGATATACTAATGGTCCAGTATCCCAAAAAGTGTGGTAAAATGACATAACCATTCACTTTTATCCCATATATGAAAACGAGTGAACTTTGTCTGTGCTGCGATCTATTTGTTCTCGATGTGTAAATAATTGGGTTTTTATATTTGATGCATCATGAGTGGTCTGATTTGTTATTTTCTAACCAAGACTTGTAATAAAATATTATAGAACATAAATACATTGTTTTTGTGTGATCTTTATTTATTTATTTTTTTTAATTAGCGTGATTAATATTGGCTTTTGTCAGGAACACATTTCGTTTTCCTGTTTTATTTTGATGGCAAAAATGTGCACTATATTCCCAAATGTATGTTGTTATATCTAATTATATCTTAAATTGCCAGTTCATCTACTTGAAGGTTATATAGGTTCAATAGGAATTATATAAGGTTAATAGAAGTTACATTGTGCACACACAACTTATATAATCTCTATAAAAAGCTTTGACCAGTAGACTGAAGTAGCCACACATGACGCAGGGCCCAATGCCAGGTGTGTGGCAGAGAGCTATAAAGCATCCCGGAGTTACACTGTGGTGGAATGGAACTGCATCCTATGGAGCTCCATCCAATAACATTGCTAGAACTTTTTTTTTTTTTTTAAGAATTTACCAACATCAGTACCTGACCTCACCAGTGCTCTTGTGAATGCTGAATCAAATTCTCACAGCAGAGTTCCAAAATCTAGTATAAAGCTATTCCAAAGAGACCGTTAATGGAGTAATAATCTATTAAGGTTTAATAATCGTCATTTTGAAAGAAACTGTTTTTTTTTTCATATTGAAAAATAAAGAATGTATTTGGTACGGTTCTATACAGAACCATTTTTTTTTTAATGTTCTATATAGCATCAAAAAGTATTGATGTAAGTTATAACTTATTGTTGCAAGTTTGACATAGCAGAACCCTTTTTGGTGCTAGATAGAACCACATACCGCACTTCCTCCATCATTCTAAAGAGCCTTTTCACCATGCAAAGAACAATATAAGCACGCAAATGGTTCTTTGAGTGTTCTTGGTGCTATACTGAACCATTGCCTAAAGAAACCCTTGAAGAACTATTTTTAGGAGTGATGGTATAATGAAGAGTATCTGCTCTGTTGTTACATCATCAAATTTTTCAGGGTCTGTATTTTGGGTTTCTGTATTTCTGCTCTCAGATCTCTAATAAAGTAACACATGTGTAATCTCTTTCTGATCCAGTGCCTTTTGCTGTGTACGAGATAGAGAAGCTGAAGGCTCTTCTGCAGGCTGAGAGAAGTAAAAGTGTGATGCTCGGGGAAACGATCAGCAGCCTCAAACAGGACAAAGAGCTGCTGCAACAGGAACTCACCAAAAAGGCAGAGCTCATCTGTGAATTTCTCCAAGATCAGCTCCGGCCAGGTAAACACCTTAGACCCATACGCTGCAACCACACAATCAGGGTAATACAGGGTAATTCAGGTCTGGGAAGCGATTTGGTTGAAGCAGCACTCATCCTTCTGTCTGAACAGCTGCTTTGAGTGTCTGCTGACCCTGCCCCACTCTTCCACAGGGGTGTGTCCTAATACACATTCTCTCATCTCATCAACAGACATGTGTCTGTGCAGACTGTTAGGAGAGGAGAAACGTGTTTTACTCTATTTATAAAGATATATAACATTAAACTGGTTCTGTATGTGGTTCCTCTCATAACTACGAATTCCGACACATCACTGAAACATGAGCCTGGTTTATAAAGGGGTCTTTAAGGTATGCAGACCTCTGCTAGCTGTTTTGTGTCTTTGGCAGATAAGAGAAGAGGTCATCCTTCCAGTCAGATGGAGGCAGGAAGCTCCCATCAGCTGATTGGTTCGTTCACTGAGGAGGGTGCTCCCTTTGAGCCACCAGCACTTTTTGACTCCTTTGAAGAGGTGGAGTTGCATCCATTAGACCGACAGAGGACCATCAAGATTTCTTCCAAGAGGAGCAGGGATGGAGAGAACACACGAGTCAGAAGTATGTGATGGGCAAAGACCTATATCTTCACATTCTCTTTTGAAGAAAAAAAAAAAAGATTTGATCACAATTCTAATTTCGTTTCCTCTTTAGTCCAAATGTAGTCAGTTCAGGAATGTAATGTACGCGTAGCTAATAACAGCAGCCACCTTAAACATGGAATTATGGACAATACTTTTGCCCATTCACATAAGCAAATCTTTTGTTTTTACTGCTATCAACACTCATTATTGCTGATGGGAATTCTAAGCCAATCCGATATTTTACAAGTACATATCTGCCAATCCCAATTAATATTGTGTTATGAAGTGAGAGAGCCTGGTAGACTCATAGCAAGCCGCACTAACCAACTGTTTCTCCATAGTGAAAAATGTCGTCGGGGTGATCGCTCGCTACATGACGGCTCTCCAGGAGTTCCGCCGGAGCGTCTCCATGAAAGTGGCCTTCGACCGTGTTGGGGTAGACCGCAACACTATCTCCAGGACAGCAGCCATTGCAGAACTTAGCTTGGCTGCTCCAGAGGTCTTTCACGCCCTGCCTCCGTGGGACGAGAAGGAGGAGACACTGGCCCATTACGCGGTCAGGTGCAAGCAGGCCATGGACGACAGCATCAAGGCCAAGATCAAAGCCATGAAAGCAAAGGGGGAGCTTTTACCAATCGTCAGTAAATGAAGCCCACCTAAGGATTTTGTTGTCTCTTCGTTATGTGAGTGACGTTCTAAAATGCTTAATGTGAAAAAAGCTAAACTTGACCTGCTGACCTAGGAGCACCAGTTTTTCATACTGGTCACAAACCGGTCAACTTTTAAGAACAAAAGCTCAAGACTGATTAATTCTTAATTTATTCTTATGTTACAGGTTCTCTCCATTCAAACCTCAATAGGAGAAAACAGCTCAACATGGCTTATGTTCTGAAACAATGCCAAATTATCTGAGCGACTCCAGCGGTTCTCTCTCAGATCAGAGTTTGGTTCCAGCCATAGCACTAAGAGAGCACTAGTGGTGTAGCACAAATCTATTTTTGGTCCTATTGGATCTAAATGCAGCTTGATAACCAGATTCTAATCCACTCTCTTAGGACTTTCAGACAGGGCCTCTCTGTCTCTCTGTTGCTGCTAAGTAATGAAAACTATCCTGAGAACATCCAATTCTACATTTCCATCCTGCTCGAGTCGAGACTGGAAAGTCAGGAAGGACACAACATACTTGCCATGTGTTGGATCGGTAAAACTGAAATTCAAACGGACCCCTAGAACTAAACTTTAGAGCTCACCACTTTTTTGTATACCAAACCAAGTAGTAAACCTGGGTATAGTTTTAGACTCTGAGCTCTGTTTTATAATCCAGCTAAACAGTCACTAAAGTATCTTTTTATCGTTAGAGAGATACTGTTAAAGCTCTGTGTTTACAGACAGAACTGATTACTGTAAAGCTCTTTTTTACTGGGTGTCTGGAGCCCCGGCTTTAGAAAGACCTGCACCTGCTACCTGTATCTTTTAAGTACATTCAAGTTTTTAACTAGTTTTTAAAACACTACATGGTGTTAAATCACCTGGGCTATGGTACTTAAAATTCTTTTAAAATGAAAACTAATCTGTAATTCTTGACTGCAATAAAATATAAAAATATCATTTTGAAAAACACAAACTAAAACAGTTAATGTTCACTAAGAAATGAACTAAAACAAAACAGAATTACAGAGAATAAGTTTTAGTTTTTGTGAAACGGTACGGCCGTCTTTAAGCTTGAGCCAAGCTCAGTCTACGAACATACATCATAGTATTAAAACTAAAACAAAATAAAAAACAAACTAAAAGATTTATTTTTTAGAATTTAAAACTATTAATGCACATTTTAAACCCAAACTAAATTAAAATTAATATGAAAAACAAAACGAGACTCTTTTTATTTATCCTCGAAAATCAGAACTCAGGCCCAGTGCACACTGACATCTGACAGCGTATCCCCATAATTTAGCTTTTATTTAAAATTCTACACCTCCATTTGGGAATTACTGCTTTCAGGCCATTGTGTAGTACATCAAGTCAGTTTTTTTCACATTCAGTGTTTTGAATGCTCTTTGTGTTGCCCTCTAAGTGACCTGTCCTACTTTTTCCATGTCACTTTAACCCAGTTCTCCTGTTGCCTCTGCCTTAGTGGGTGATTTCCAGTTGAGAAACTGCTGACTGTTGAAAAACACTACAAGTCGGTTACCTTTGGTGTCTAGCTTGAATCTTCACACTAAAGTACAAGATTTTATTGTTTTGTGTGTCCTGTATTAACTTTATGACTGCTATGACCAGTATTGACCTCAGTGTCAAACACTCTGCTACGACGATTAGGAGAATATTGATCAGTCCCGTTTGTTTCTGATTAATGCATGCTTGTTTGTCACAAATTACAGTCTGTGATTTTTTTTTTCCCCCTGGCACCTTATTTCCACCCTGCCGTAGCATTCGAGGTAGTTTCACAATGTATTATCTCCAGGTGATGAGTGTCGCTGTCACACACATCATAGTTGGTGGTTTCACTGGCTTCCAGTAATAAACTGAACTAAAGCCAGATCTCGTTTACTGCTTGTGGTTTCGCTAAAAATACCGTGCTTGATTTCTTGCTGGGAGGATTAGATCTGCATTCTTTCATTTATCAGTTATACAAAAAGTCAGGGAGCAGCATGCGTTTGTGGACAACACACAGACAGAGTGGGGCCAGCTCATCTTTTGACATTTCAGTAGGTCAGCATGTCCCTGTTTGCATTAGGAAAGCTGTTTTTCCCTCCAGCAGAGACCAGGGCAGATCACAGCTTTACTGACTGGGTGTTGTATAAGGAGCGGGGCTGGGGTGCAGGGAACCAACAACTACCCAGTCTAGACCTGACAGACTCTGGTTTTGTGGACATCAGTCCTACATAATGGTGTTCGATGAAATGGCCAGTGTTCTTAGTTTAGGTCTGATCCAGGCACATCCAGTGCTGTCAAAACAATCCCACAATGCACCACAATACTACAAGCAATTTACCTTAATGCACTGCGTTGTTTGGTTTGCACCATCACAAAGTTCCCTATGATAGGGCTTCATACTGTGATCCAAACTTTCATATGTATTAATTATGAGATTTCAGACACAGAGAACCTACAGACAGAATGGACCTAGAAATGATCCACAAAAGGTTCTGTGGCCAGTAGCAGTACCATTTTTGTAAATGAGATGTGGGAAGAACCTTTTTAAATACAATGTAAAGGTTCTTTACCATTTTAAGCTTTCTTTATATTGAGATTATTTCAACTTGTAAAAAGGTTCTCCCCCACTCACTTCTCATGTTGTTCATGTTGTAGTGGACATGTCCCTGCAACTCTGGATGAGCTGATTAGTGGAGTCAGGTATGTTGGAAGCAGGTAAAGCAGTAAAATGTGCAGGGCAGGGTGCCCACAAGACCAGAATCAGGAAACACTGATCTGAAGAGCTACCCCACAAACAATCTTTTAAGGAACCAAAAGTAGAGTCCTCACACAAAGAATGTTTATGTATATAAAAAGGTATTTAGCAAAACTTCCACACCACATTAAGCTATTTATGCTAACTCCCAACTCAACCTTTCAGTTTTCAGACACCCTACCAATTGAAATCCCTGGACTTAAATAATGGAAAACTGAAATTCCCTGCTTTTCCTGAAAAATAAAATATGTGGTGTGGAAGCCAGAGAGGAGGGAGGTGTTGTCTTTCTCCCACATCTGCGTTATTACTGAACTCTGTATGTGGAACAGACCTGGAATACCATCTGCAGAATCCAGATGATGCCTCCATTGCTGAAGCACTAGGAGGAGTACCAGCAGCTACCTTTTTTTTTTGTAGTAACACGGCAGCATGAGGACAGAAAATATACATGCCTATAATATAAAATATACATGTGTCTGAGTGTCTGATGATGCAGATCTTGCGGTTTTAGGGTTGGGCAGTTAGGGGTGACATTGTCGTGTTGGATCAGACCAAGTCAAAATACAATCTACACAAAGTAAGCGGCCTGTAAACAGGTGGAGCCTCTAGATTCCACTTCAGATTCTCTTTATTTTATGTGACATAAGAAAAAACAATCAATCAATACATGCCACAGTCTGTTGAGCAACATGGCAATGGATTTAGCTCATCTGCTTTTGAAGCCCTGGGGCTATTTAAAGGCCTGAGGCACAAACAGTGAGCAGTTACCACAGAAGACACAGTGTCCTTTAAATGCCTGGTATTTCATCACATCATATCACGTCACTCTGGATCAAGCCTAGGCAAGACAGGGAGAATAAGGTTTCCAAACGAGGAATCTTGAGTGATGAAAAAGCCAGATGAATGTGCGTGTGCATGCTGAAACATAACATTATTACATCATCAGTAACACTGTACATAACATTCCTCTCACACAGTTCATCACAGCAGTCCCAAAATACTGACCTGTAAAGCTGCTTTCTGCTGGGCAGCAATGTGCTGCTGTTCTGCATGGTCCCGGAAATCCTTCACCGCTGGTCTTGAAAGAGGGATACTGTGTGTGGGGTCAAACAATATGCGTTTTTACAATCTAATTCATTATATTTAATCATTATAACTTATGCTTAATGTAGCACATAAACCACTTTGGTACATTTGACATCGTTTACTTCTGAGGCCGTATTATAGAAAATGTAAGGTAATCGTACACTATTTACGATAGTACACTATCACCCATAAACTGTCATGCCTGATCAGCAACAATAACACAACCAAAATACTATCAGAAATGTAAGTACGTCATCCAGACAGCTGCTGTTACTGATACAATTAGGTCAAAAGAAAGGGAATGTGTGATAAACTGGAAGTTATGAATACGGTGAGCGCCCCCTGCTGTTTATCAGAGTGTCACCGCTCCACAGTTTCAGTCTTCAGTTCCCAACCAGTGTAGCTAAGCACCCCAACATTATTCCTCCTAGTAAACAGTCACGTGTTCAACTCTGTCTCTAAAGTACTCACCACCATTACTGTAATACTGAAACCACAGAAACCATAAAACCATAGAAACAGACACTTAAAAGTTAGAGCACTGCTGGGGTTTGTCCTAAAATTAGGACAGTTTTTAGGAAGGTAAGTTTGTTATGGATGTTCATGTATTGCTGCCTTTTTTATCTGGAGTAAATGGAAAAGATCATGAACATTAAGAACTGTTGTCCTGTAATAGCTTCTGTCTCAAATTCAGTTCTAACTAAAGTTGCCATGAAGACAAAGCAGTAATGTAATATGTCCCCTGGTTCTAAAGGGACACAGCACTGCATTACCAGATACTGAATTTGACTAAAGGTCTTTAACAGCACAACAGGAGAGCTGTGGTCAAAACCTGACTGGCAGAAAAGTGTTTTCATACCTCGCGCCTGGATTGTTCATTGACTGGCTCTGTATCAGACGTCTCTTCTCCTTGTCCAGTTCAGCTAAAATGGCCACCCTGTTTTTATTCTGGAATCCTGTAGGAATGACAGGACAAACTTCACAATGCAGAAAAGAAAAGCCTCCTACAAACTTCATATTTTGTATTACTGGGATTTAAGTAAGTGTGAATGTGTAGAGTGACTCATTTTTGCCTGAGAGCGCAAAAATAAGACATAAATAGTTTCAGAGATGCTCATTCCTGCATCCTGGTGACTTTTTATTAGGGGCACATGATCAGAATTCAACAGTTACAGTCAGTAAAGCTCTACACTTAATTGCTTCCAATGCAGCTAATTGGTTATTTTGACTTTTCTGGATGTGTGTTGCAATTTTATTAGAAAAATAACATGAAGCAGGTGAGTGCAGGCAAATACTGCTGCTGCTACACCTGTAGCAAAATGTCATAGCCTTGTTACGCATGATGCACTGTGCTAAACGGCCTCTTCGTTGTCCTTTAATCTCAAATGACTCCTTACTCCCTACACAGTGCACCGCATTAGTCCTAAAATGATGGCTTCTACATCCCAATCCTGCACTAAATGTTAGACTGTGGAGTCGTACAGTTTATTATAGCTGAAGCGAGACATGCAACATACAGAGCAACTTATTTAATGAGCTACTTAGTGCACTACATAGGGAGCTATTTGGGATTCAGCCTGACTTTGATTAGGGCTGAACTGTAAACGTAAGGATGGATTATTTGGAAGCAAAGTGCGGACACACCCGCCGTGTTGTTCACCTTAAATGATGCAGCAGGCGCCAGAATGGAACTGCCACACCATTTAAGGTGGAACGGGAAAATTGGAGCAAGTCAGCCTCACAGAGCTCAGTTTCAACATGACGACGGTTTTACAGATTAATTAACATGATCCAGACTCATTTTCTTCTTACTAAGAAAAACTGTCGGATTAGTTTTTGTCACAAATCGCCAGAAACCGAAACACAGCAGGACTCATCATCCAGCTCTGCCCACCACCAAAAAGTCTCTCCTTCAAAACCTCCATATCTGTCGTTACCTTGTCCGGGCGGATTCGAAGCCATCGGTCCGAGGTTTACAGTGTCACGAAAACTAATAAATAAACAGAGATAAAATTAAAATAAAAAAATTAACGCCTGAATAGGAGACACATGCTTTGTTGTGATATCGCCGAATGTTTCTTTTTTCCCCTTTATTCTTCTTCTACGGCCGCATCTCGTACTAACGCCACACTGCCCTCTAGAGCAGAATGGGGTTTCTGCAGGCCGATTCACAGAAAATGATAATTGAGAAATGAATTATGGTTACTTTTAATAGATAGCAGTGAAAAACAAGGTTAATATACCTAATTACTAAACACACATCTAATTTATTGGCATTTGTGTGGCTGTATCGGAATCTGATTGATATACTGACACAAGTAAGGAGTTCAAATACAAACATCCAAAACCAAATTCCTTGTACATACATACTCAATGATCTTATTCTGATAAACTCATGTGAGGCAAGTTTCTAACTCACCAATACCTGTTCATGTATGTAAAAAACTAGGACAGGGGCTTCTGTTGGCCCACAACAAGGTTTGACTGCAGGTGGAGGCGTCCAGGGCCCTTTTTGGGTGGTGTTTGCCAGTGTCTGCTTGGTTTCCTCCCACAATCCAAAGATGCGCAGTCAGGTGAATTGGAGATCCTGGGTTGCCCCTAGGTTTTCCCAAGTGTAAGTCTGTGTGTAACATCTGCTTGCCCACAAAGCAGTAGACCGCAGAAGCAAGTACGAATGGTCTCTAGTGCTGCATCACTCACTACAGAGTTCCACACTGCTTCTGGAACCAACATCAGTACAACTTCTCAGCAGGAGCTTTGTGACAAGCCTCTCAATAGTTGGCTGAGCAGCTGCACACAAGCCTAAATTCACTATTGACAATGCTAAGCATCAGCTGGAGTGGTGTAAAACGCTTTCTCTCTGGACACTGGAGCAGTAGAAATGAATTCTCTGGAGCTATGAATCGTGCTTCACTATCTGGCAGTCTGATGGAGGACCCTGGGTTTGGAAGAGGCCAGAACTCTACCAGAATACAAAGTGCCAACAGTAAGGTTTGATGAAGGAGAGATAAGGGTCTGTGTAGTTTGAGGGATGGGCTCAGACCCTTAGTGTTGTTAATGCCACAGCATACTAATACCCAAATTTGCGGCGGTTTGGGGAAGAACCCCCACCTTTTTCAGCACGACTATCCCTGTGCACTTCCTAAACGTTTAAGCAGGTCACATGCAGTTTAGTTAAGCTCAATTAAACTAAACAGTAGAGGAAACCTGGATTACACATCACAAACATTGACTACAAATAAGAGTACAACTGCACGAGTTTACAAAGGTGCTTCTGCTTGCAGGTTTAGTCGGCTCTTCATTTTGTTACCCGAGTAAAAGATTGACTCACCATGTAATAGGCCAGACCTGTGGCAGTGGCTCGAGAACCCACACACAGCTGAAGTTTTCAGAGTTCAAAAATGCACACACAGCAATAGATTAGCCTGTGCTTGATTGACTGTTTTCCAGTCTTAATGCACTGGATGAATTTAATGAAGCTTTCCTGTAGTGTACACAATACACTAAATATATGTAACGTTCAGAAATACTTAGGAGGATTTTTAATTCTGAGGGATACTTGGTGTTGTGTTAAGGAGAATAAAAATGAGAAATTAAATAATTTGACAGAAAAAAAAAAAACTAAGTTTAAAATAACAGTGAGGAGAAAGAGGAGCAGAGCAAACCAAACTTGAATGATGTACAGAAAAACAGCCAATGGTCACACCAACATATACATAACAAAAATCCAAACACCAGAGCCGGTTAAGATCTTCCTTATATATCAGCAAACAATATAATTATATATTAGCTAAGGGGTCTAATCAATGGAAAAAAGGTTTTGTATTGCATTTTCTTTTTCTTTCTTTCATGTTTTTATACAAAGGAGCACTACAGTTCTTTACATTTACATATTTATACATTTATATAAGATTACATGGTCAGATCACTTGGAAAGAAGTGAGATTTCTCCTGAAGAACAGATTTTACCATCAAGAATTCAAATCTAAAATCCAGACATCATACATTAGCCTGTAAAACATCAAACTACATCTGAGATTTGATTGTAGGAACTGTCTGCAGCTCTGCAAAGGGGAAGTGGAAGGGAAGAAAAAAAAAAAACAAAAAAAAAGAAAAGAAAAAAGGGGTGGGGTGGACAGGGCTCCCACAAACCACTAAAAGACACAGAACCCAATTATGCAAGTTTAGGATGGCACAGGTGATGTTCAATGAAATTTCTATTTTAGTATGATTAATAGCTCACAGTGATTTAAATCAGAATGCCCTCCATGAGTCAGAATACTAATATTCAGAGATGAGCTGAGCATTATTTTCAAGGCGGTGATCACTACTGCTTAATAGTCTTATAACGAACCTATAAAAGGAGTAAAAAGGAGGTCAAAGTGCCAGCAAAAAAGCCGCTAGTAAAAAGCAGACGTAGGGCAACACACTCTAGCAACGCAGACCACATCTTACATTCCAACAGACAACATCATGATGAACAGACTGGAGCAAGTACACTACCAAAGCAGATAACGGAATATAGGCAAACCCTGAGCACTGGTTAAGGCACACCAAGATGCACCAAAGACTCATTACAGCTTTCGTTCTTTATGTTCACTTAATAAGGGCAACAAATCTTCTGCTTCAAGGGTGCTGTAAGTGACATGCATCAAAATTGCTTTTTATTTCTCCACAGAGCCTCTAATGAACAATGCAGATAAACTAAACTGGAGAAAATTTAGTAGGACAAGAAAAAAAAAAAAAATCTTTTTTTGGTTTTAAAAGTGTTTAAACTGGACACCAATCGGAATTAGTTAAAATACGACTTTGTTAAAAACCTCCATCAAAAAAGACCACAGTGAATACCAACTTAACCTGCGATATGAAAAGGCACTTGAGCATGTACTATATGGAAATGGTTCTATAAAAGGACACACATTGAATTAATTAATTAATTAATTAATTAATCTCACCATGTAACGCATTACTCTCTAAAGCTTCGTTAGACAACTACTTGGAGCTTTGCATACCAAATGTGCTGACCACCTGTGCCAACCAAATCACGACTCGAAAGAACATCGCACCTTGATAAGCCATCCACACAAACCTTATGCCATCAATTTCTCCAAACAAGATCCATTTTGATATTTTCAAACAGCGAGGAAAAACAGTTTTAACCAAAAAGACCCTGAAACCCCATACAGTCACTTTCAGTACTTTTGCATATTTAATCAGTGGGATGAGAGAAATGGTCAAAGCTGGAGACAAGGTAAGACGAAAGCCTGATTCAGAACCGATCTGGATTTGCATTTGCATCTGCTGGCACACGAGTCCACAATGCCACATTACTGTTTGCACTGTATATTGCTTCCTTCTGAATGCAGACTGCCTGTAAAATGACTGCATGAAGATAGGGTACTAAGGTTCACCCATTTGGATTTGCTCCTACAGTTAACAAGTGCTGAATACAGTTCCAGGCCTGTGCTGAAAATTGTGGTTTGGTGTAAAAGCCTCGGTTCTAAAGAGACTTACTGAGTCAGAACAGCTCACAGTGGTGGTGACAGGAACCAGATGCCCACCTTTGTAAGTCCCAGAAAGTTAATACATGAAACTTATGAATATGCTGCCTGATTTACTATAGTCCTGAAAAGATCCTGACCTAACATATTAATAGAATAAATGGTGGATATTTTAAATTCAGATTTACAGCTATTTTAGCATCAACTTTTCAAATTAAAACATGTAGGTTCACTGGTCACGTTGGACAGTAAATAAAATCACTGTGTGCACTGTAGATATGGCATCCCCTGAGCCAGTAAGTTTCTTTACAATTACCAATTCACATCTAACCACTCAAATCTCAATGACAGAACCCACCAGAAACTCCACTTCCCCTATAAGCCCTTTAGGGGGGGGGGCTGGTTCAACAGCAGGCAAACCCACAAAAGGAGTGCACTGCACGGGATGATGGAACTGGAACTGAAAAGCACCGGTGAAATGAATGGAAATGTTAAATAACTGTGTGACTTTCCTTACAATCAACAGGAACCCAGGAAAGCAAAACAAGAAACTACCATGTGATATAGGGGCGGCAACCTAGTCAGCTGCTTTGGGGAGTTTCTGCTGGCCAAGGGGAAATAACATGAACTCATTATAAATAGGGCTACAGTATAGGCTACTTACTGTATACAAAGCATGGTTACTGATCTGAGGTTATTAGTGATAAATAAAATTAAAGACAGAAAACTGGCTGAAAAAAAGTGACTAGCATGAAGACCCATTCTACAACAGTATGAAATGTCATGATTGCAGATTTAAAATGAGAAAGGAACAATTTGCACAGGAAGATAAAGAAAAAAAACTTAAAAATCTCCAACAAATAAGCAAACTGTGCAAGCCCACACACAAAGGCTACTGTGATACAGAAGGGGCCTGGTGGCCAAGTCATTATGTAGTCCTCCTCTACTGCTGTACATCACATGAGCTCATCTTGCCCAGTCCATTCCATCTCCCCCCACAAAACCCAGAGGTCTTTGGGAAGCATCCAGGGAACTCTTGTGGCTGGTGGGGAGCATAGGGGGTTCAGCCAAGCTCTGATCTGGGACCAGTCACCTATCGAATAAGTGTAGTCTTGGTTTAGCTCAGTTCAGCCTAAAACCAGGCCCCTACAGTTCAGTCTGGTCAGGCCTGGCTGGTCAGTCCTAGCAATTGATTGAGCAGTCTGTCTTGGCTTTGCTAGCAAAGCTGATGATTCTGCGGAGGCAACGACCAAACTCCTCCAGGATGAGTCTCTCAGCCAGGGCCTGTGACTGGTTCGTTAGCTCGGCCTGCTCTGCCTGCTCCAACAAGCAGTCGCATGTTGCCTCTGCCACTTCTTTTGTTACAAACGTGTATGGCAACCTGCAGGTGATGAGAAGGAGGAGAGAGAGGGCGAGAGGGAAATTTAAGCAGTAGTTACAGAAGAGAAATCACAGCATCAAGATGTTTTGACTATTATCTCCCCTACTGTCATCACAGTAGTGACTCCCTTATTTACTCAACATCTTAGAACTACATGCTGCTTTTAGCAAACAGCCTGTGTGAAAAAACTGAACACAGCCAGCAAACAGAACATTCCTTTATGCTGTTATACTATAACATTCTAGCTTCGTAACGCTTTCTCAGCTTTGTCTTTTCTTTCATCCTTGCTTACCACAGCTACCTGGCAGATTTAGGTATAAGGACTTCAACACTCCTTAGTCCTTTACACAAAAAACTGAAGGAAATAAATAAAGGTGTCTGACTCAGACCGTACCCTACAAACACTGGATGCTAGAATTATATTTCTTTTGTCTCCCCCTCTCAAAATTAATCAACGCTTTTGTTTCCTACTTAAAAACATCTACCAAAAATGTTTGCCCTCCCAAACAATTTAAACGCCCAACCCTGACATGTTACACGTGGACAACAAACTCATGTGTGGAGGCACAAATGGCAAATAGTTCTAATTCTAATAATTCAGAAGCAACTCGGAGGGCCATTCCGGGAAAAAAAATTAATCCACACACCACACAACGCTTCTGGATGTCTAACTTAGTTGCTTCATACAGTGGCAGTAGCTGCATTAGTAGAGGATTATCTATAAAAAAAAAAGAGGTGAATTCAAAATACTAATCAAAGAAAAGCTCTTCTACCAGATTCATACAGGTTACACAAAAAAACGTAATTTTTCCTCCCCACTTGTAGGCTCACTGTGTTGGAAGCTTTCTTGTAAAACCTGATGACTCGAAACTCCCCGATAACAGAAGTCAGTGGGCTGTCCCGAAGTAACTGCTCAGTGGTTTCTTTTATAAACAGGTTTTCTGTTCTTCTCCGAGAAGAGGGAAATGCAACAAAACCGACAGACATGGCCAAGAGAGGTTAGGTTGTAAACACTGGATATTCCTTCGCTTTGTAACTTTAAAATCCTCTCAGCTTCCAATTAGTCAAGTAAATCCTGTCCTGCTGCTCTTGTGGTTTGATTCAGTGGACTATGGTGGCCTAATGTGCTCACTTTGTAACAAACTCTTTAGTCAGTATAGAAGAAAAAGAAAGAGAAAAAAAAAAAAAAAAAAAAAAAGCATACGTTCACAGTTTATTACAATAAAAGCCAAACGTGCAATTTGTGTCAAGAATGCTGCAGGTGTGTTCATTTTATCTCGGAAAGGTTGTCACATAGAGAGTCAAGTTAATCTGACAGCATATTTATGAGGAAAATATCTGATTTTGACTGAGGTTTATGCAGTATAATCAGAACAGCCACTAGGGGGCTTACAGAAATGTTACAGATGTTGAAGTAAACCAAAAAGTTTGAAAACAAAAATTAGGCCTTACTTTCCCCCTCCACTGGTGATGGCCGGTGTGGTTCTGGTAAGAAGGTCTGATATCTGAGAAGACAGCTTGGTCTTTGCTGCAGTCTGCTGCTGCACCCGCACTTCTGCAGCATCAGCCAAATGCATCAAAGTCTTCCTCTCTGGACTCTCCTCAAAATTTTTACAGCCAACGCACTTACAGATTGATGAGCACATGATCTTTGCCTAGCAGCAGTGGAAGGAAAAGAGGAGAGCATATTCAAATTAATGGACATTAATAAATACACTGTTTGTTAGTTATAGTGAGTAGAAAAACAGAGTTACATGCAGTGATCTGCATGATGTTCAAACAATGGGAGAACAGAGAGCAAGCTCACCTCATAGCACTCGCAGTAGTTCTTCAGACAGCCAGATTTTTTGCAGTTGCAGCCTTTGCTGTGTCTCCTGTCTGATTCTCCTTCTTTTCCTTTGCCAATCTTGGGCTTGAAAGCCACTGGGTTTCTGTCCAAACAAGCCTACAATGGTAGAATATTTAATATTTCAACATTTTTTTTAAAAGACTTCTGTTCAATTGTTTGTTTTTTTGGAACAGTTTTTGTTTAATTAGGATTAGATAAGCATTCAGGAAAAAAAATAAAAAATAAAGTAGATAACATAAGGAGTGTACATGCTAATATTCTAAGCAGGAGAATATTAATATAAACACTACTACTACTAACAATAATAAAGACCATTTTAAGATTTTTAATATAATCAAGAATATTTGACCACAAATTGTTCGACCTATTGCTTCCAGTAGTCTAGTGCATGATCTCTTTTGTATTGCAATTTACAATTATCCAATTACAGGATAAAGAGAGAGCATGATTAATAACCAAATGCACTGTAAAGGGTGGAGCCATCAGAGTCATTATTTAGGAGAAACAGGGAGAATGAACTAATATAGAGCACTAGCTCCTCCAATAAAGCTAAGGCTCTGTTAGACCAAAACCTAAACACAGTAGGGCAATATTTTGCCCGTTTTATTCAAACAAGTTACAAAAGACAACAGGTATAAGCTACATCAGTGCTAACAATATAGATCTATAGCTCTTCTCAATACCTTAATTGCTTTCAGTCTTTCACTCTCATGGTCAAGGTTGTTGAAGCAATTTACACAGTTGCAGTTGTTACAAAATTCCCCATTTGCAAAGCAGTCACAATACCTGCAGGCAAAGCAGACATTTTATTTACTAATCATTTAAAAAATAAAAAGCCACACACACACAGTAAGAAAAGATAAACATGGTCAGAGCACACTTACAGTTTTAAGCACTGTGACTTGGTGCAGTTGCAAGGCTTTCGTGGTCTTGAGGTTGTATCTGTTGCTGACAAACTGTAACAACGCCAAAGAATTTATTTCCTTAATCGAACAACTACGAAACATGTGTACAGTTTGTATTAATAACGTTTTCTTAAATGAGGTCTAGATGGCAATAGCTTTACGCACTTTATCAATACGCTACACAGTAAAGCCCCTTTATGTGAAAAGCAAGCGTACTATGGAGCCGTACTGATACAATAAGTAAGTATGGATCAGATGCAGCAAGCAGTGAAACACTTACCCATTAAGTGGAAGCCTGGCCTGGGTTTGAATAGATGTAGGGGTGGAAAAACCTGAACTGCTGGCCAAAGTCACAAATGCTGACTGGGGGAGCTAAAACATAAAATGTAAAGTAAACATCATTGGACAACTCAGCAAATATTTAGGACAACATTAACTGCCTATTCCTTTTCATCAGCTAACAATCACATCAGGACCAATGCATAGATGAATGCTGCTCAGTATTCTAGTCAGCTGTTCTTGTAATCAAGGTAGAAAAAGAAACAACACTATCCTATAACAGCATGCTCTTAAACGACCAGCAAGTGTTACATCAAACAAAAGGTCTGTATCAGGTACAAAATCTACACCCAGTTAAACACAGACCTGGGTGACGTATTGCGCTGGCAGCACAGCGTAGCCCATGTTCCCTGTGCCTGGAGCAGGAGCCAAAACGGTGCCTGGAGGAAGGTTAGTCAAATTGGGTTGAATTTGTGGCAGTGGGGTAGCTGGCATAATGAGTCGCTGCTGTGTCTGACTGGTGGTCATCACCTGGGCGGCTGAGGTCATGGGCTTTGGCACCACCTGAAGAGAAAGCAATGTAGAACAAACACTGAGGTTTTTGTCTAAAAAGTGAATTTTTTTTTGTTCTTTTTCAATATAAACGTCAAAAAAGCAGCATAGCTCAGCATAGTATTTGGGGGCGGTATTTCACAAAGTAAAACAAATTAGCAGTAAATACAATAACCATTTTAATACTAAAAATAAATTCTTAGCCGTTAAAACTCAAATGCTAAATTTCCTCCCTTGGGAAGCTTTTCCAGGCCTTCACTGCAGCATGCTTTGGTTCAGGAGCCTTTCCTTCCTTCATTCATTCTCCATACGCTTGTCCTATCATTCTGCTGCACGTTTATGTTCTAATCTTTCATCAGTTCAAAGAATATTGTTTCAAAACTAGGCAATTTTTATTTTTGATGTTTTCTAGCAAAGACCAAGCTGGTCCTTCTGTTCTTGAGTGTTACCAGCGTTTCACATCTTGAGGGAAACCTTTTGTATTTACTTTCATGAAAGCAGTGGAGTCTGACAGCAATGTGGCACCAGAACGTCCTCCAAAACGGCCTCTAAAACGCCTTTGACTTTAATGGGGTTTTCCGTCACCATGGAAAGAATTCAGCAACCATCCACTTTGCCCATATTCTGTAGTCTTCAAGGCCTTTTGGTGTTGCTGAGCTCATCGGTGCATTTCATCTTTTTAAGAATGCACCAAACTGTTGATTTGGCCACTCCTTAGGTTTCTGTTATCTCCAGTATGTTTGTTTTGTTTTTTTTAGCGTAATATTACCCCCTGACTTGCATCTTCGGACCACATATTAGGTTTCCAAATGGGTATTTAACTTTCCAGACCATTCTTAAGTGCCTCCTTAAGTGGTCATCAAATAAGTCTACAGACCACACCTGGTCATCTTGACTGCTCAATATTCAGTTGTGGTGGCATACTGTTTGCAGATCTATTAGTGTAAGCTATACTCAAGTTAGAATTTTAGTCCTGTTAGTCAGCAGTAAAACAAAACCATGATGAATTCTATTTTATTTCATCAGAGGCAGCATATGCTCACACGAGCTTAGCCTAGCATGCTTTGGCTTAACAGAACAAATTTTATTTGTCATTCCAACACCATTCAGTTGATTCTACTCTCACTATTATGTAATTTTACAATAAAACCTTGTGATGGCAGAGCACTAGGTAGTTGCATCAAACCTGTATGCAGGTGTTTGGATCACTTCATGAAAGTGGTGTTAGAATAAAGCTTTAATTTGTGCTTCATTGCAAGACCGTCTTGCCCTGCAGTGGCAAATAGGCTAAATCATTTTGCAGCCAGTACCACTGGGAAAGCCTCTGTATTACAGATAATAGTAGAGTATGATGATACCTGTTTGACAGTCTGTGCTGGGACTATGGGAACAGACATCCTCACAGCAGCAGTGTTCATCACCATGGGCTTGCCTGTGAAAACAGCAAGGCAAACAAGTTCATCAACTCCTACCTTCTCTCTCTCTCTCTCACACACCATCTCTCTCTTTCTGTCTCTCACACACACAAACACACACACACACCTAAAGTCTGTCACCTCTAGCCTAAAATTCTATTTATACAGCCACAGCTGTGGAATTAGTCCTCTTTGCAGTTTGCCTTATGTCTCATTCATAGTAAATAATGACCCAAGAGGTCTTGTTCAGGCTGGCAGCACAAATGTCACACTGTGTAGCAGCATGTAGAAAAGACAAAAATTATGTAGGTACCATTAACTTAATATTTTGTTGCACAACTTTGAGGCAATAACTGCAATTAAGCGATTTCTAACACTCAGTGAGACATCACTTGTCCATTTTGGCCCACTCCTCATAAGCAAACTGTTCCAGCTCCGGTTTAAAGAGTGATTTCACCAAACTGCATTTATCAATAGGATTTAGATTAGGGCTTTTAAAAGGCCACTTTAGAATGATCAGATGCATTGCCCTTAGCAATTCTTTGCTGTTTTTATCTGTGCATTCTGGGACATTATCCTGTTGGAGGACTCTGTCTGATGCTGGGCATTTCACTTCAGAATGCCTTGAAAGTCTTGAGATTTTTTTGAACTGTAGTAACAGGAACAGCAATGTGCTTGAAGATGCACATTACCTTTAACAAGCCAGTCTTTAATTTTCTTTCTAGTCAACCAAGATAACTCTCTTTAGCTGTCTGCGGTCCATCTTTAGTGTGGTACACACCATGACACCAAACAGCACCGTGAGAACTTTCTCACCCTTTAAACAGGCAGACTGACTGTTTACAGGTTTGAGGACAGCTGTCGTGCTAATTACAGGACACACCTTGGTTTAACATGTCCTTATGGTCAAATTATTTTCAATCTATTCCAGGGGTACCATCATTTCTGCCCAACAATTTTGTCCATGTGGGTATATGGGACATACCTGGTTGGATGGCAGGATTGGTGTTGGTGCTGGGGCTGGCTGTCTGTGGTGTGTTGCCAGCTGTGGTTGCTGTGACCAGCCGCACGTAATGAAAGCGGCTGCCAGGCACCTGGATTTGCTGTACATTGGGGGGCGTGGCCAGGGGGATGATCGTTTTAAATTGGGGCTGACCAACCCCACCCACTGCCACTGTCTGCACAGGCTTCACTGCCTGTAAGGAGCGGCAAAACCATTTACTACATTAGATCCATCCACACACACTCAAACTAAAGCAAAACACAAAACGTAGTAAGTAACAATAATAATCCCGCTTATCAGCAACTGTACTGAATGGTTCAAGAAAAAAACTATTAAAAAAAGATCAGCATTTTTTTTTTTTTAAATGCCAGCAGCATAATTTGCTATACTGGTTCATTAATCTCACATCACCATAGACATGTTTTGGCACAGTAAATAGAGTAATATGCTAAAACGCAATTTTAAGTAAATTATGATTGCAGTCAGATTTTTTCCCTCTCTTTTCAGACCAGGTGTAACTACCGCTATTATTACTGTAACCATCACAGAATTACCACTGTAACTCAATAGCGTAACATAAAGGGAATACCATTTAACCCCACATCCCTCCACCCAAACTACCACTGCTTTAAAACACTGAACAGACTTTGGAGAAGTACCTGGGCAGTGGACTGGCTGGTTCCTGCTTTAACTGGTGATGTTGAAGCCTGCTGGACAGCAAGGATCTGCTGGCCCAGAGCCACATTCAAAGGCAGTGCCACGGGTTTCTGAGGAGAGTTCGGAGACGGACTGGCCACGGAAACCACCGTCAGCTACAGGTTGGTCAGAAACGAAAGAATAAAGAGTAAAGAGAGTAAACTGTCTTTGCTTAAAAGAGACCTACTAAACCAAGCAATTAACTGATAAATTCTCTCATGTGTGTTTATGCAAGTTAACTGGCTAGTTGCACAAGATATAACAGTTCAACTTTCACTGTAAGCAGCTATGAATCTATCAGCTGGTACTACACTTTGACAATCTACATACGATTTAGCAGGACCTGCCAAAGACCATGATTAATGATAGTCATACAGATTTACAGATGATTTTATCAGTTAAACAGAGACCGCTTATCTAGTGGATCCTCACTATCCATCAAAGCCAACCGTAACTGTAACTTTAGACAGCATTCTCACATGCAAAATCCCACAAGTTACCAGCATACATAACGGCAAACGTTGAGGCTTGGCATCACAACTCCAACTACACAGGCTGCAGCATCCTCATTATGAACTGCCAGGAGCCATATCACTTAGCAGTTATATATAAAACATACTCCCACCACGTTGTTCCATCGCAAAGCTGTAAAACTCCACTTTATCTTGAACTTCTGCTAGAATCTGAGGGAGAAAATTAATGCCTACCAACTGACTTATCCGTTGATGTTATGCATAAGTTGCTTATAACAAATGTTCAGCACCATTTTGTGGCACAAGTAAATAACGAGTACCAGCGTTTCCAGGACCAGAAGTCGAACCACACCCCATTCTTGAAGGTAAGTCAGCAACATATACAAATATAGAGTGTTCATCCAAAAGCTTATTTTCCTCTGTCTCTCTAAAAACAAGACAGTATTACTTTTATACAGTAATATGTTGATAAGTTGTCTGGACGTAAAGAAAGTAATTTAAGTGATGGTGGTAAGAACCAAATGCCCATCTCTTACAGGTTATTACATGAACAAGTTCATGAATATGCTAAAGACAGTTTTACTGTAGTTAAGAAGCAGAAAACATGGTTTAAACCGATTCATGGTGTGGAAGTACAAGCAGCGTCTTGTAAGGCATCACAGAAGAAAGCACATTTTTAAAGTCATTACATATGAAACTCAGAAGATACACGCATATTCACTGGTGGTTTTGTTGGCAAATATTTTTGTTGTACAGATCATAGGACCATTCTCTCTTTTTTTAAATCACCACTACTGTAAAAAAATGTTTTCCATCTTATGTTACATGTATTACTTACGTACTTGCCTCTTTTCAATTAACCATTTCAAACCAAACAATCCTGGATGACTGTTTACAACGAATCCTAGAGAAAATGTGCCAAATTAGTGTCTTTAACATGGGTACTCGTCAAGAACCTCACCTTGCTGGGAGATTTGAGGGGAGAGATGGCCACTTTGCTGCTGCTGCTGGAGATGCTCTGTGGTGTTGTACTGACAGTTTCTCCGACAGCAATGCTCCGTGGCGGAGTCCCTGGCGTTGTCTGTGAAAGAACCCTCCCTGAGGGAAAGTAGTAAAGGAACACTTTAGGCCAAAAACGTCATCACTGAGATGCAATCAGATTTGAATTCTACACGTACTGACTCTTTCAGTCATTTACAACATACATGTAGGTAATGAGGGTAAGATAGGAGAAAAAAAATAAAATAAATACATCACCTGTGACCATAGGACCCTGCACAGCAGCCTGACTCGTCAAGCCCTTGTTGTTTAGTGCTTTTGTGATGATCAGCTTTGTTATCATGGGTCCTGCTGTGGAGACTGGCGTCTTTTTTGTAATCTGTCAAAAGAAGAAAAGTGACAAACAACATTTAATCCTGACAATTGAAGCTTTTAGAAAGACAATGATTCTGAACATGAAAACTGTAAACTAGTTGTAATTGTAGCACAACAAAATTAAGACTTCTACATAAAAAAACTCCTTAAAAGAAACAATGTGGTGCATTAACTGAACATTTAACTGGCTTAAACTGGCCATCGTATTGACTCATGAACAGTGGCTTTCATATTTACACAGACACATCACA
Source organism: Prochilodus magdalenae (assembly GCA_024036415.1). Taxonomy (NCBI): domain Eukaryota; kingdom Metazoa; phylum Chordata; class Actinopteri; order Characiformes; family Prochilodontidae; genus Prochilodus; species Prochilodus magdalenae. Next base: position 280,025 of record JAMWET010002022.1, on the reverse strand, counting down.
CAGTGAGTTTTTCTTTCTTCTATTCTTCATAATCAAATAGATGTACAGTCATACAAAAAAGAGACTTTGAACTCCCCCCATACTGAGCAGCTGGTTAAATTTCCATTCCATGTCACTGATTAATGTTAACTGATAAACATTTGTTCTTGAAAACATCCTGACATACCTTGAAGATGATGATGATCATCATCATCATCATCATCATCATCAACACCTGTTATTTGTTCTCATAGTAATTCTCGCACAATTAAAGTAAAACGGACAGCAATACAAACTCTTTAGGCAGAAAACTAAAAAAAAACTAGCCCACCACTTATCGAACACATAATATAATACATTTGCCTTTTTTATTTTATTTTGCAACTATGATAGCTTGCCTGATTATGGATATCATTTGCAGCCCTTCTTGAAATAATGATATTTCTGGCAATGAAATCTGGGGATGCAGCAATATTAGCACCGAGTGTCACCACTGGCGTCATATTTTTCCACGTATCTAGAAATGCATCAAATTTATTCTCGCTCAAAATTAGCATTACTATGAAAAAACATTTATTTTGTAGGGTTAAAAATGCTACATTTTCCCCCAGACACATTAGCACTGAAGTTCAGCATCATCTATAAGTTCTACCTCAAGTTCCAATATATACTATCTCTACAATGCCCATACATCCACTGAGTTTGATATAAATCCAATATCCCTGGGTATCCCTATTTATATCATGATTTACTGCAGTCCTATTTCTAATGTTACACACCTGAACAGTCTTCAGTTGCTGGGCCTGCAGAGGTGTGGAGGACCCCAGCAGCTGGCTGGCCGAGCTCACAGCCTGCACTCCTATCACAGGCTTCAGGTCTGTCCTCGCCCCTGCGGTCACCACTTTAAACTGCGTTGGCTGAGCTTTGCCGTCCCCTGCACCCTGAGATGTGGCAGGCTTGCTCCACGTGGGAGGCAAAGCCAACACAAGTGGCTGGCCTGTCTTACTGAGGCCAGTGACCAAAAGTTTCTGGCCTTCCTGCTTGAGGACAGCTGCTCCTGAAGGCTTGCCATCAGCAGCCGGGGAAGCAGCCACTTTGTTTAGGATGAGCTGGTGGTTGGCTGGGAGCGTTATGGGGGCCGAGATCTTAGGGAGGTTCTGACCCACCACAGGACTGCTGGATTGGGTGATGGACGTGGTGACAGGCTTAAGGCCAGAAGAAGAGGAGGTCACAAGAAGCTGCGCACCGGAGCTGATGCTGCACAGAGTGGAGTCTGTCGTGGTGGACGTGGTCAGAGCTTGTGTCCTTTGGGTTGGCGTGGTACCAGGACACAAGCCAACAATTTCAGGCACCTCTGTTTCCATAGGAACCTGAGCTGGCTCAGGCTCTGGCTGGGTTGAGGAGGCAGAGGGTTCATTGGGAGGGTCCTCCTCCATGGCGATGGCCTCAGTGTCCATGATCTCATCAGGGAGGATACTGTTCAGATCAGGCGACACCACGTCCATCCTTTCGCACGCTCTACAACAAAGACGCACACAGTAAGAACATCAACAAGGACGCTGCCAGTCATCCAGCTGCTTAAAGAGCATATATCATAGAAAACCTCAAATGTACTCACTTATTTATTTTTTTAAACATTAAGAGCTCACCATAGTCAGGAAAAATACTTCAAACAGCTAAATCAGAACAGATACCCTTTCAATATCAGTCTTAACAAAAAAGTAACAAAAACATCCTGTTTCATTCCAAGAAAATCAGATGTTGAATATTGGTCATGCAAAAATAAAATGCTTTGATAAACACACACTTGCTTAAAATGACTGGAAGTGGGGGGGGAAAAAGTCAGCACGATGTTTGCAAAAATGCTGGAACACTTGTATTTTTGTGAAATATATATTTAAACTTAGCTTAGGCACATCTATCTTTTTTTTTTTAATTGAATAACAAGCAACTCCTGTTGCACTTTAAGATTTTTAAAATGTCTTGTGATACTGTATCGACTCTCAAAAACATAGTACTGATTTGTAATTAATAGTTTACATGTTAAGACTGTCAGCAGAGAGTGGTTTATTCTGTGTTGTGTGTAATCCCACAAAAGCTGGCACCCTGAATAGTAACCCCTGTATCATGATGCACAACATAACCCCTGCTTCTTGCCAGTACACAGTCCTACTTCTAATCTGATGCAGCAAATGTAACGTCATACACAGTTAAACAGGAATGTCAGAGTTTAATGGTCCAAGATGTTCACAAACTTGTTCTGGGTGGCTTGGCATGAAACATACGATTCTAGAGAAATCAAAATCGATCACTGAGGTGATGGGAACCAGATGTCCACCTCTAAAAGCCCTTTATTTGGCCTTAAAATCCATTCATGGCAGAGGGGTACAGGCAGAATATTCTGAAACTACCAACATAAAGCATGTTCTGTAAAACATTGATAGATTTATGACTTTTGTATCATCTTACATAAAACTAAAAAAGATGTGTATGTGTCACGCATGTAGCAAATAAAATGTCTATACTTGTGTTCTAGACATGGCGACCCCTGGTTTCCACCACTGTGCAGAAATGTGGGCTTATATCACTTAGATATATATTAATTTTTCAGGTGTTAGAGGGGTGCTGTAAGGTAGAACTGCCCTTTCAAAACAGCTAGCTATGTTGGAGGTGTGTGGCCTCCAGTGTGTGTAATCAGTAGGAGAATGCTCATTTTAAACGTGCATCTAAAAGCCTAACAAAACGAGCAGATGCAAAAACCAGAACTCATAGGAATAACATGTATTTGGATTACAAGGAGTGCAACAGTCAGCAAACGGCCCTACTCGGGGCAGCAGCACCAGCAGACTGAACTAACTGTTCACTAGCTCAAAACTAGTACACAAATGAACCGTTTAGGCCAAAAAAGCCAGCTTTTCGAAAAGTTATTTGTGCAATACCTTCCCTAAATTACTGCTTGGCTAGCTTAGCATATGAGCTAGCTTAACGTTAATACCGCTGTAGTGTAATTGGAAGTGAGAGCTGGTCGAGCTGTCAAGGCTAAAATCTGGGTGGCTAGCACGGCTATAGGCTTCAGATCATACAGCTGCATGCTAACAAACAAAACCCCCGAAATGTGTTGTCTACATTGGTGCATTCATAAAAGTGGATTGCTGGCGAATAATTAAAATTGTAAAGACATTATGTACTGGAAAACGACGACATGTACCGTTTTGGGCCCCCAGAAAAACCGAGGCTGAAGTTGTTTTCTACCGCTTCTTGTGCGATTTTCCCCGTTTCATCTTAAATGCTCCTGCAGGTACATTCTGGCGCCTCGGGCTGCTGCACCATTTAAGGTGGAACGGGGAAACTCGAACAAGCAGATTTCATCTTTGTGTCCAGGAACAATAACAATCTTTGTCCTACCTGCGATGATGGGTCAGAGAAGCGAGTTAGCTATTGGTATTTATCAGCCAACGCTGCCCGAGTCCTTTTCTTTCCACAATAAGCTGCGACATTTCGCTGCGGTTGGTGACACGAAGCTGGGCAAATAGCTAGCTGGCTACAAGAGTATACCCAGGCTGCTGAAAAGTGTGAGGTGTGGTGATGAAGAGTCAGTCCTGCGTAAAAGCGGCGAGCAGCCGGAGCTGCGTTTCTATTTCAGGCCCGGTTTGGATTTCGAAAGATCCGCCATTTTCAACTCGTCATCAGTTCATTTGGAGAAGACGCGAGAAAAACAACAGCAGGGGGAGTGGGGGGCTGGCGTTTTGATGTTTTTAAGGGGCCAAAAAAAAAACGAACAGCAAAAACATAAAACAGAGTTTGTGTTCGCAGGACTGCCCCACACCCACCATACAAAACAGTCAGTTCTCTATAAACAGGAACTTGTACCTACATTACATTGCTAGCAAGTTAGCTAATACAACTGTGTACACATTCATTTTTTTGCTAGCTATATTTCTAGAACATTATCGATATATTACTGTCGCCATCTGAAGACCGCTTTCTGTTCCCATTAAACATATAATTACGTCTTATTGCGTTAAAAACTGACTATGTAAACCAGCTTAGCGGTATGAGGTAATTCCTAATGAATCTAGCTGAGCTAGCACAATTGTGAGGAACAGATATTAGTTTGCTGATATAGTGCTAAACCCAGATACTACTCGACTTCTGAAGTAGTAAGTTCACTTGAAACACTTCACATGCATGTCAAAACAACATCTCACACCAGCAACAAACATCAGGCACCAAAATACCTTGAGAGCCTAAACTTGTCAACCAGCTAACTAGCTTACCATTTCAGACCCGACTGCTGTCATTGCTGTCAAGTTAAACTAACGCTACCAAACAAAACAACAAATGTTTCCCCTCACTTGGGTGACACAAGGGTGAAGCCAATTGTGGACTGTATTGTTAGAAACCAACATTTCTAAAAGCTAATTTAGCAAGCTGTCTTATTTCGGCCGTGTTACCAATGTTACAGCGAACTTAGTTAGCTAGCTAGTCAATCTGTCCAGCCAACATCAGCTGTTAGCTCAGCAGCTAGCTAACTCTGTTAGCATCCGGCTAACCAGCTAGCTAAGATCTCACAGCTCCGCACTGAACACCGAAAACACCGTAAGGACGACACCGGAATCCTTACATTTCAGTCACGTCGTCCGCCCTGGAAACGTGGACGCTTCACGCTGCGTTCGTGCACGGCACTGTCCGGCCCGACCCGGTCCAGATAGATCCCGCAGTGTTTTTCGCTCGTTAGCTACGTCTCGCCAAAGAGATCCGATTGTTTAAAATACCGCGCCGAGCGCCATTTCACCTCTAACATCCCATAATGAGGCTCCGCCTCCATGGGAACCCGCGTGTTACGTGCGCGCGGAAAGATCTCCTGAGCGCTCACGGCTCCCCTCTTCTGTTCTATCTAGAGTACTACACACTATGCGCTTCTTCTCAGCCGCCTACTTAGGGCAGCTCGAGTACTTCCTCTGTTAGCTGTCTGTATCTACCACTTCACGTCTCATTTTAGGACAAATCTTAAGATATTTGTTTAAAAAGTGAGATTTTATTCCTGCATTATATTAACTCATATATACAAAAGACTTTTATTTTTATAAATTTTTCAAAATATTTTTTGTACATTCACGGTTTTGTACATGAAACATTTCTAAATTCGTCATAAAACATATGCACTTAAAATATATGTTTTTCAAGTGTTCTTTAGTAAAGAAAATCAACTCTTCACATGATTAAATGATTCTTTGCATTGTGCAATAGTTCCTCAGGTTGATGCAGAATGTAACAATAGCTTGTAACAATAGAGGAACCTTTTTCAGAACCCTTCACTAAACGCTTTTAAAGAGAGGTCACCAAGAAAGAAACACATCTAAAAGAGAGGTCAACAGAACATCTGCTGAGGGTGTTTCTAAAGGGGATAATTTTATGCTGTTTGTGAATAAAGGGGTGAACTGGCAAAGAGAATAGAGGCCAGCAAAGGACTGGAAGACTGGAGCAGCAAGGCAATGGTCAAGGAGGCACTGTGAGGTTTAGGGACACATGCTGCACTTTCACTATCACTATATATCACTATAACTGTGAGTCATAAAGTGACAGACACAGCAGAGAGAGCAGTCAAGGGAACGCCGGTAGTGTTGTCAGTGTTTCAGGTGTATTGCAAGGATTTCTTCCGCACTGGGGAGGAGGATGCAGCACTCATTTTCTCCGTTTCTCTGGTGCTTCTTGGAAAGAGGATGCCACTCTGAGGGAGGACAAGTGGCTCACATGGCCTAATGTGTGCTGCTGTGTGTGTTTACCAGGACATTCTGTAATCCATTGTGTTTGCCCAGGGACTCTGCCTTCTCCATTTTGGGGTGTTACTTGAAAGCGGGGGACAATGGAGCATCTCAAAGCGTCTCACTTGGCTGAGCGTGCACAGGCTAACTTGTGGTGCTGCAGTATTGTAATGACCTAAAACATGTAAATAATTGGGACCATGAAGACGTGTGGCTGTCAGGCAGAGTAGGACCTCACTGTCGTTGAACAACATCAGGTAGATGGTTGTATGGCTACTGATGGCCTATCTGCTATCCTGTTGTGCTTTGCAGCGGGTCTCGACTGCTGTGGTGTTAAATGTTTGGTGTACGACGCCATACATAGTTAATTTTGGATGTAGTTTATACAGACTTCTTTATTTATTTACTGTCAGGAATCAGTACATGCTGTGGTTAAATAGGACATCAGTTAATTTTTTGCAGAACAATTTCATTTCAAAACATACGGGTGTTCATTTATATCATATCCAGCCTTGGCCGTCACTTCAGGGCTCAACAATAAACCATAGCCATCATTCACATGACTAAAAAGCTAAATACAGCTAAATATAAACAATAGTGTATGATATTGGCCACTGGGGGTCGTAAGACTCTCCACAGACGGGTCCAGCCCCGGCGGGGTAACTTCTGAAACTCTGCTGCCCTCCCGAGTGTCAGAACTCTGCGCGCGCCGCTGGTTGTTGTTTACTGAGGAAAATGGCGGCCGGCGTGAGGCAGGAGCTCGCTCAGCTCATGAACTCCAGTGGATCTCACAAAGACCTGGCTGGAAAGTACGCACTTCTGCAGTTATTATAATTCCTTATTCACTTATCTTTCAGTTCATATCACTAGCTTTCGTTTGGGGGATAAAGTGCTGCGTGAAGCTACAAGCTAATACGGGTTAGCTAATGTTAGCTTGGGTAGCTGCGATGTGCCGGTGGGCTGCTCTTCCATATAATTCGCATTGTAGCTACAACAAGGATCTAAATAAGACGCGGTCCTTTTCTGTAATTTGCTAGTATTAAAGCACGTCTGCGTGTTATTTTAATAATAGACATGTTGGACATTCTAGCTAGATTCAGGTGGAGGTGACGTTAGCTAGCGTACGGTTGCTAGCTAAGTCTGCACAGCAGTCTTAATGTACAAAACCACTCAGATGTTTTACAATGGGTAAATCTTTAGTTAGCTCCCTGAGCAAGCGGTACACTAAACACCATTACTTGGTTATTGACGTCTGTATGTTACAATACAGGAGTCAAACAGCGTCCATGAATGTATGGCATAATCGTCATGCAGGTTAATGAGTCAAATAGCTTTGTTTTTAATGTCATCTGGTGCAGAAAATAGTTAAAATGTTTTGTTTTAAAGTTTGTTTTCTTTTTCTAAATTAAACTCTAATATCACACCAGTGTGTCAGCATATGTTTCTCATTGTTGAAGATATTTTTAATTTAGTAATTATTATATATTATATGTTAAATATATATTAAAAATATTATTCACTCATAAGAATTTAAATTACATTTTACAGCTGTTCCAAATCTCACAGATCTTTCAAAACATCTGCATAATTAAATGGAGAAGGTGTAAAAGTCATTTGGAGTGTTTTGGTGTGAAATGCTCCGTTCTAGAGAAACTTACAGAGTAGATGTTGTTGTAGGGCCCAGTGTTTACCTCAGAAAATGATTACATGAAATTGTTATGAATACAATGCCTGATGATGAGTAGTTTTATGATCGTTTTGTGGCAAAGATACATTTTAACCTATTAATTTTTTTACACACATGGTGGAGGATACTTGCAGGGTGTTGTCCTCAAGAAAAACTTATTTGTAGAAATATGACTTTTTCAAGTTGTCGTTAATATTTCATATAAAAACGAAGAAGGCCACTGGTAGTATTGGCTGGTAGATAAAATGACTTAATTTATGTTGTAGACATCGTGACCACTGGTTACTATTTGTACCATTGTAGAGAGTAACCATTTCACGCCAAAACCACTAAACCAATAAATCTGTCTAAAGGACTGAAATATACAGACATTTTGAAAAGTTGATGGAGTTTCCTTTGAATTTAATGTTGTCTTGTTAAACTCTATGGAATTTAACTAATACAACAAAATGTTAAGTTACATAAGTAAAAAGAAAAACTCTGTGTCAGTCCAAATGTGTTACGATGTGTAGAAAGAAATTTTTAGAATATATATATATTTGTACGGACTATGGAAAGGAAAGAAACATTACCTGCACGTTCTCCTCAATTCTTATTATCATTGAATAAATAGCAAAATTGGTAAACATAATTTTAGTCATGTTATGAAGCTAAAGTGTAACACCTACTTTTGAATCAAGTGGCTTTTTTTTAATGTGTTAAAACTACATCTAAGGGTGGATTTTTTATTTGTGTTATTTCAGATACCGTCAGATACTGGAGAAGGCTATACAGTTTACAGATGCTGAACAACTTGAGGCGCTGAAAGCGTTTGTGGAAGCTAGTAAGTACTACAGCATAATGATAGTGTAAACCTCTTGATAAAACATCATGTAGGCCAGGGTTGTCCAAACTTGTCCAAAAGGCTGGTGTGGCTGCAGGATTTCAGTCTCAACCAGCAGCACACCTGATTCTGCTAGTAGTCAATTGATCACAGGGATTTGATGGTGCATGCTCTAACTTGATTGGAATAAAAGTTGTTTTTTTTTTGGATAAGACTGGGCACAGCTGATGTAAGCTATTTTGTGTCCATGTATATTTTTAGTTTTATGTTACTATCTGTAATAAGGTTTTCCCCCCCTTTCTCTGCAGTGGTCAATGAAAATGTCAGTCTGGTGATATCTAGGCAACTTCTGACTGATTTCTGCACACACCTTCCGAATCTACCTGATAGCACAGCTAAAGCTGTCTACCACTTTACACTTGAGAAGATCCAGCCAAGAGTCATTTCCTTTGAAGAACAAGTGAGTTTAGCCCCCTGCACCTTTTTTGCTCATGTTGCTTCTCCCTCTTATTAATTTATGCCTTGTTTAGCAAGCATGCAATATATATTGAATAGGCAAATATACACTCTTGCAGGTGGCTTCAATTAGACAGCATCTAGCCACTATATATGAGAAGGAAGAAGACTGGAGAAATGCTGCCCAGGTTTTAGTGGGTATACCATTGGAGACGGGACAAAAGTAAGCCATGGTTCATTCAGCAAGTCTAGTTCTTTGTGTTTACCTAGCTGGCTTTGACTTTAGTTAGTTCAGAATTTCAAGTCCTCTGTGATTCTGTTTTCAGGCAGTACAACGTTGACTACAAGTTGGACACTTATTTGAAAATTGCCCGACTTTATCTGGAGGATGATGATCCTGTTCAGGCTGAAGCCTACATCAACCGTGCATCTTTACTTCAGAATGAGTCAACCAATGAACAGCTGCAGATTCACTATAAGGTGCAGAAAGTTTTAAAGTATAATTTAGAGTTCTCTGTAAGTCAACTCACTTGGTACAACACACATGAGATTGCAGACAACCACTACAAGGCAGATGTTGCATACTAACAAGGGCATGTGGGACTTCTACTTAGTTACAACCCCTAATCACTAACATCTTCCTATGCTCTTCACCTTTCTAAGAACACCTCCTGTGAATAGCTACAACCACACCGGTGAGTCATCTTTGCTGTTCGAAAGATTTTGCTGCTTCCTGAAGTCTCTAAATTTCTCTTAATAAAATCAGCTAGTAAGCAACCCCTTGGCCTGGACAGAAACTCACCCGTCCTTCCCTCCAGTGGTGTGGCTTTGCAATTTATGAAAGAGACCAACTTTTCAATTCTGAGCAAACCTTCTGTCTCTGAGCCTGCAGGTAACTGTGGTGATGACCCAATCTCTGGGTCAATGAGCATGATCTCTATAAGGATGAACAGGACGAGCTGCAGGCTATCCGAGGTGAAACGAGATGAGGCTGATACCTACTCCATTTCTCTGTATCACCATGTGACTGAGAAGCTGGATGTGGCATGGCAGTTTGTTCTTTGAGCTAGTTTACTGTTTACAGGCAGACACAGCTAAAGCCTTAGGTTCAGTCACTCTTCCCCAGAAATATCAGGCCATGTGTCTGGGCAAACTCAGAGACCAACTGCTCTCAGGGAGCCCTTGAATTATTCTGCTCTAAGAGGTTGGAAATGCCTCAAATAGTATATTCACATATGTCCTGCTTTGGCGTCACTGGACAGAGGAATGGTATCAGCTGTGGTGGTTCAGCATCATTAATGGCTGGTTCTGTCCTATGTATGCCAGACAGAGACTACGTGACTTGGATGAGCCTGTCTCTTTAACAGAGGTTGTTTGGTCAATTCTCACAACCATGCTGGCCAGGGGAGTGGTTCACATGGATAGATCTCATGGATGCATATTTTTATATTGCCATCCATCCGGTTTATAGTAAGTCTCTAAGGTTTGTATTTTAGCCATGATACGTGAACATAATCATTGTCCTTGCAGAAGACCCGTGGGCTCTCCTACTTTGCAGGGATCTGCTATCTCAAGTAGGTGGGGAAACAGCTCACCCCTGACCACAGCTGTGACGTGCACTGTTCGCGCAGGCCTTAGTTTACTCAGTTTGCACCAGGCGACACTAAGGTTACTTAAGTGTGTATGTACGTAAGGTGTTGCCAGTGTCTTATAGCTCACTAGTTTTTAAGTTGACTGCTTTCTTTCCTCCTCTGTTTGCATCTGAGGAGCAGCAAAGGCTGAACATTCTCTGCCTTGTGCATGTACTGTGTACATATATTAATTGCACTCAGGTTTTCCGAAGGTGTGACCACTTGCCTATTTTGTTACATTACAGCAACAAGGGTCTGAAGTTACCTTCAGGGAGCACAGGCCCTCAAGGGACTTCATGTCTTGGGCCCTTTTTAACGGTGTCCCTGTAGGAGACATTTGCATGCAATGGTGGAGGTGGCATCACCTCCTACGTTTGTACACTTTTTTCACCCCTTCAGTGCAGTTCTTTCCTGAGCACAAGGTTGCTCTCTCGGTTTAGTGTCTGATTTGCAGTAAGTGAATATTCCTCCCACACAATGTGATGTACCGAGTGGATCGACTAATGGGGGAACGGTGAGGTTATACGTATAACCTCTGTTCTATGATAAAGAGAAACAAGGTGCAACATAGGGAGCCTCATTTTGCTGTTAGCTTGGTGAAGAGTAGCTTTTTGACAGGACAAAAGATTTTAAGTAGGGCTGATTAAAGGTTTACCTGCTCTTCTCAGTATGCCTTATCTGCCTTGTAGGCGTGATAAAAAGTTGGTTTCCGCCAATATGTGTTGTACATCATTCCTCTTCTTCAGGAAAAAGTCTATATGCATAGAGTTACATTTGTTCTGAAAATCCTCTGATTACAAGATTGGTGGAACACTGAAAATGTGCCATCATTGTAAGTAGATGTTCTAGTAAAGATTTTATTGCACATGCTTCCTCTTTCCAGGTATGCTACGCCAGAGTGCTGGACTACCGAAGGAAATTCATCGAAGCAGCTCAGCGCTACAATGAGCTTTCATACAAATCCATTGTCCATGAGAGTGAACGCCTGGAGGCCTTGAAACACGCTCTCCACTGCACTATTCTGGCCTCTGCAGGTATCCCGCTTCTTTTCCATGAAGTGTTTATTTTACTAGTTGAAGTCTTGAGATATCTTTTTGAGTTTATACCACACATGAGAATTTGTGGCTGTAATGGGTCTTTAGGGCAGCAGCGCTCCCGTATGCTGGCCACGCTGTTCAAAGATGAACGATGCCAGCAGCTGGCTGCCTACGGCATCCTAGAGAAGATGTACTTGGATCGCATTATTCGAGGGAACCAACTGCAAGAGTTTGCTGCAATGCTAATGCCCCACCAGAAAGCCACCACAGCAGATGGTACGTTATACAACACAAATTTATATAAAATATTAATTACGATTATTTTTGACGCTAGTCTTGATTCCTGCTACTCATGAGGTTTGTAAAGACAGCTGGATCCAATGTCAAGGCAATTGGACTGTGCTTAAGTAGTTTTGTGTCTTTTTTTTTCTTTTCTTTTTTCTTTTTACAGGTTCAAGTATCTTAGATCGAGCAGTCATTGAACACAACCTTTTGTCTGCTAGCAAGCTGTACAATAACATAACATTTGAAGAATTAGGAGCACTTTTAGAGATCCCCCCAGCAAAGGTAGGATTCTGTGACATTAAGCAACTATAATAAAAGCTTTTGCTGTAATATATTTGTAAGTGCTGTTTGCTACTGATGAAGTCCAAGAGACTATTGAAGGGTGTGTGTGTGTGTGTGTGTGTGTGTGTGTGTATACATATGTGTGTATATGTATGTATCTATGTATGTATGTATATATATATATATATATATATATATATATATATATATATATATATATATATATATATATATATATAATGTATGTATGTATGTGTGTGTGTGTATATGTGTATGTGTATGTGTATGTGTATATATATATATATATATATATATATATATATATATTGAGAATTGCTTGATTTTGCAAAACCTGTAACTTAATTTGTAAATTGTCCTCAGAAAAGACGTTTTTGGATATTGTTTTTCTTTGCTGTATGTCAAACCACTAAGTACTTCAGGTTAAGCTTTCCTTCTAGTGATTTGCCTTCCTTCAACTCTAACCTAATAAAATATTCCGATGCTCCCTAGGAACTTTATTAACAAGATCAGAATTAATCTCTGCCATACAGAAGCTTCTTTTGTGGTCGGTTGGCAAATATATTTCAAGAATGTTACCAGTCTAACTCTTAGCGGCCTAACATTTTCTTTGTGTTTCTTTGCAGGCAGAAAAGATTGCCTCCCAGATGATCACGGAGGGCCGTATGAATGGCTTCATTGACCAGATAGATGGCATTGTTCACTTTGAGAGTAAGTTGGGTCTCCTCTGATCTTTACCTCTTTGATCAGTGTTGCCAAGGGCTCAAATGTTAAAGAATTGTCTTTGTCTTTTTTCTCCACGTATAGCACGAGAGCCACTGCCCACCTGGGACAAGCAGATCCAGTCACTCTGCTTTCAGGTAAACAACCTTCTTGAAAAGATCAGTCAGGCAGCACCGGAGTGGACAGCACAAGCCATGGAGGCCCAGATGTCCCAATAAACCTTTTACTTCTACTTGACCCAGCCACTTTCAGAGATCTCACCATCTTTAGGTCAAAAATTACAGAGACGTTTTCCAAAGACTTCTGTCATATTGTGGACTGTGAGCAAGCCGCTTGATTACTCTGTTAAGATGTTGCTTTGTGAGCAGTTGGATATCCAGAGCACGTATGTTCACAGTGACTGTTTTTGGGTTTTGAGGCTCACGTCATATTAACATGGACATAGTATGTGAAGATGATTTGATGTCTTAATAAACCTTTGTGTAAATCTATGTCCCATGTGTGCTTATCAGTTTTGGTTGTGTCCCAAATCTTTATCTCTACTTTAATATCTTGGCATATGCATATTATTTTTTTCCCTTGAGATGCCGTCAGCATTTGTGTGGTCTGTTTTTGAGCTCTGTTGTGGTCGGCCACCCTGTAATGTGCCTCATTCAAAAAGCACTGAACACCGTTTGGTAACTGAAGTGTAAATGGGAAGGGCTAAACAGTTGCAGGCTCACTAGGCAGACAGTGAGAAGTGCTGCTTCAAAGTTTGAACCCTTTATCTGGTAGGAAATGTCAAACAAAAATATAATCAGATCTTCATTTAACTCATTTCTAAATTCTCATCAAGTAAATAACAAAGCATTCTATCATTTTCTAACATTAAATGTCTTTTTTTGGCAAGTATGTGAACCTCAGCTTTCAGGAACTGCTGTGACCTCCTTGAGTAAAATAACTTCAACCAAATGGTTCCTATAACAGCTGATTAGACTCTGAGAAATCTTGACCCAGTTTTTCCAACGGAACTGCTTAAACTCTACGTTTTTTTGGCTGTTCTTGTACGAATGCCGCACCTGCTGACTCAGTATTTCTACTGGCATAAATTCTGGACTTTGACTCCAAATTGCAACATTTTTGCTTTAACCATTCTTTGTGGACCAACTCATGTTTTTTAGAGTCTGTAGGACCCGCCTTCTAGTGTGGTGCAGTTCGTGATTGGGTGGTCTAACATTCTCCTTTAGGATTTGATGATACAATCAAGAATTCATTGCTTCATCAAATATTAGCAAGCTGCTTTGGTCCAATAGCAGCAAGACGGCTCCAAACCATGATACTGCCACCACGTTTCCCATTCAGTTGAATGTAATGTTCGGTTTTGCCAAATATAACATCTCTCATTTAAGACCGATAGTTTTACATTGGCAGAAATGTTTATTGCTTCCTCCATGTTCTCATTCCACACATGCTACTCTTCTTCAGAGGCAAGCACTGTTGTGGATTGTGGACTGACATTAGCCAGTGTACAGGAGGCCTGGATTTCTATAGAAATGACCCTGGAATTATTTGTGATCTCCCCGAATATGTATCTTATGCAATATGTTCCACTCCACGGAAGAGTAACGGTGAATTTGAGTTTCCTCTGTACACTTTTTCCCTGACAGTGAATCAGTAGTCCAAAGTAGTCCACTAGAATCAAGTCCAAACTCATCAGAAATATTTTTAGGACCTAATAATGAGATATGGGAATATTTAATGGGAAATGAGAAAATCACATGAGTCAGACATGCATGCACCCATTTTTGAAATTAATCAGTATTTATTTGTATAGCGCTTTTTACAACTATTGTCTCAAAGCAGCCTCACAGAAAAGCAGTTTATGTAAAGGAAAAGAAAAACAGAGTTAATGTACAGACGTAGGAGAGGGAATCTGGGTCCAAGCACCCAGGCTCCAGGCTCGAGGGGGGAACCCATCCTTCTTAAGTCGATCCCATGTAAGGAGAGAGAGACAGAATTAACAGGAAGAGGAACATAAGACATCTATTTGGTACAGTCTTATTAATATGGTAGTGACTGCAAAGATGGAGCCAACCCATAGGTTCTCTGTTTAAGTGAGAGATAGAGTTCTTGATCAGTGCCAGAAGCTGGTCATTGTAGACGTTGTAGTCATGTGAACTGAAGACATGACATGAGGACCTACGGTGGAGAATGCTCAGGTGAGTCAGGACAGGAGACACCACGAGTGTTTCTGGAGTGATAGTGAAGAACTGATTGCTCAGGTGTACTAGCTGCTCCTAGGGGTTCCCCATGATGATTCTGATTCACGTCATGAGAAAATTTCGTTTCCTGTCTATTGTTATAAACTAAACTCCAGACTGTGTCACATTTATAGTAATCATGAAATTAGACACATGGAGCATTGTATGTGTACAGGGTTTGGCTTTTGTGACTTACAAAAAACCTGCTTTGTAGTTTAGTGTCCAACTAATTGAATTAGTTAGCTCCTGAATGTTTTCTTTTTTTTCTTTTTAAGTTGAAAGAGGAAAATTCAGTTGAATTTTTCAAAAAGACACTTTTCCCATTCTTTATTTCTTTTTTGCCGTTGTCCTTCACACAGTCTAATAAGGTCCTAGTCTAAAAGTCAAAACAGCCCAGGATTATTTCTCAGAATTCCCTCCTGTCTTGCAGTATAGTAATAAACTCCTTATTCTGCAGCCATAAACTAAAGGTGTGGTGTGTGCATGCAAACATGATAATCCGAGCACTAATAGCCTTTTACATTATGGCACAAGATTTATGAGACAAAGGTAATAAGTTAATTAAAGACGTGCCATGATACCATTCACCAATACAGAGATAACAAGTTAATGATTTACCATTTAGTAAATGTGTACAAAGTGTTCCTATGCATGGGATATGTCAACTTTACACATTTCTGAAATGTAAACTTCAGAAATCAGAAAATTACAGTTTTATAAATTACAACCTTTAAAAAAAAAACTATACAAAGAAATTCAGAGTTTCTTACATTTACTTTGATTTATTTATTCCATGTTTTCTCTGGACAGCTTAATTTCATTTGTTAATATAAATCCATTCCTTCATTTCAGGTCTGCAACACATTCCAAAGAAGTTTGGATGGGGCAATTTAAGGCTAGTGATAATGTTAAAAATAAAAAAATAAATAATGATGTGATTTCAAATAGGTATTGCCAGCAGGAAAAAAAGTTAACTGTACTGTACAAACAGAGCCTTTATGCTAACCACATTACCACAGGAGCGGCGTCAACTTCTCTGTTCTTGCAATTGCAAGCACAATGCAGGATATGGGTCCTTTCAAATGACTGGTTTCCAACCCAGCCCCGCCCTTTGTTAAGTTTTCCTGCTAAAGCACACTCACACTGGGAGAGATGCAAGTGATTCAAGTTTCACGCTCAACCACGCATGTGACATAAGCAGGGACAGACTTTATCACTGTACCTAACTGACCCAACAGCCAAGATTGCAGACATTCCACGAGCAGTGATGTCCTCTGTGAGACATCCTGTAAGTGGCATCACCACCACATATACGATTACAACAACTGCGCTTAACACCACCTCAGCATCAGCAAAGACTGGAGCGATGTAGTGTCAGATTGTCATGGAGGCACTCAGAATGGCAGTAGGTAATCTTCAGCGACGAGTCCCGCTTTTGTCTTGGTGGAGACAGCCAACTCCACGTGTGGGGGCACCGTGGTCAGCGCCAAGACGAATGGTTTATCGTCATTGGTCATATGACCACAGGCCTCATCTCACTGCACATTCACCCCTACCGCAAAATCTACAGGACCTGTGTGAGAATATTCAAGCTGCATGTGATGGATCTTCACGGGACACCATTAGAAACTTCTACAACTCCATGCCGAGACGTCTGCATGTCGCAAACATGGTGGCCCAGCGCCATACTGAGGGACACTACTTAAAATTGATTGATTGATTGATTGATGATTGTAAGGGATTACACCCAGATATGAGATTAATAAACAGAAATAATAATACAATAATAGAAATAATAATACAATATGCTTAGTTTCTCATAAGCATCTCCCCTTCAGAACTGTTTTACACCAAGCAGAATATTAGATATACTTATTCCTTACTTTTATCTGCCATAGCTTTAATAACATTTAATTTCCTTTAACTACATAGTTCATTTTTTAAATGAAAAACTATTCTATTAAACTATTAAACTATTCTATTAAACTATTCAGATATGAATGTAATAAATACACGGTTAGGAACGACATTTCCAATTGACAGTAATAGTTTAGGTGAACATACGATCTGAAAATGATCTAAAACTAAACTGATATTTATTATTGCTGAACTGACTTGTTATTTTTAAAGAAGCAGAGAGAGAACTCTGACTTATGGAGGTATTTGATATTAATGTCAGACTTCCTGTTACCATTTTCTCCAGGTGTACTGTTTATTGTTGTTGAAAACCTTTAAGCTTTGAAGTATCGGTATCAGGATATTAGCCTTGGTATTACTTGGTACAGAATGGAGAATCAGTGCACATATTAAATATGTAGCTTTTATCACGGTTATGACCAGCATTGATAACGTACATTAGGTTTAGAAAAACTGTTTATGGCATTTTCTAAACTTTGTTAGAGTGAACGCTGGACGGTAGTAAACACATGCATGTCATGCAGTAACATGAAATGAGATGTGGTAAGAGAGGGAGAAAGAGGAGAGGTATGAGAGATTGAGAAGTATTAGTATTGGCCTTTGTGAGCTTGATGTACATCAGCACAGAGAGTACAGAAGCATCATGGTATTACCTGCATGTCATAAGTGTAGTCTCCTGGCTTTAGCAGAGCAGAAGCTATACTGTTCCACCTCATGATATGTTCAGTACTGTGCTGCCTTAGCCACAGTGGAATCAGCTTACATGTTGATGTTTGATGTTTTATTCATACTAGCAAATGTAAAACCCAATGTGAAACTTACTCTTATTATTAGGATGGTGTGAAGCAGAAAATGTGATATTACATGTAGTTGTTGTCAGTTATGGGAAATTTATGCTGTTCTGAGTTTCCACAGTACCAAACGTTTTGAATATTGTGAATCTAAAAAAATAATATATGAATATAAGTATTTATCTTTAGAAATGTATTTGTAAATAAACACTGAAATTAATATCAGTGCAAATAAATGAACAGTAAAGTGTGTATGTGTGTGTGTGCGTGTGCGCGTGCATGCGTGAGTGTGTGTGTGTGCGTGTGTGTGTGTGTGTGCGTGTGCGTGTGTGTGTGTGTGTGCGTGTGTGTGTGCGTGAGTGTGTGCGTGCGTGTGTGCGTGCGTGTGTGTGTGTGAGTGTGTGTGCGTGTGTGTGTGCGTGTGTGTGCGCGTGTGTGTGCGTGAGTGTGTGTGTGTGTGTGCGTGAGTGTGTGTGTGTGTGTGTGAGTGTGTGTGTGCGTGGGTGTGTGTGCGTGTGTGTGTGCGTGCGTGTGTGTGTGTGCGTACGTGTGTGTGTGTGTGAGTGTGTGTGCGTGTGTGTGTGAGTGTGTGTGTGCGTGTGTGTGCGCGTGTGTGTGCGTGAGTGTGTGTGTGTGTGTGCGTGAGTGTGTGTGTGTGTGTGTGAGTGTGTGTGTGCGTGGGTGTGTGCGTGTGTGTGAGTGTTTGTGTGTGTGTGTGTGTGTGTGTGTGCGTGCGTGCATGCGTGAGTGTGTGTGCGTGTGTGCGTGTGTGTGCGTGTGTGTGTGTGTGTGTGAGTGTGTTTATAGATAAAAGCTCATTTAGTGCAACACAGTGATGGACACACACATGGACACTGTGGACACATTCAATTGTTTTATTATGTACTAATGTCTCACTTTGACAGAGATGCATGTTACTTGGGCCTTCTTCCACACATTGACACAGAACTGTTTCATTAATCACTTAGTGAACTACATCACAGACCAGTGCACTAAAGAAATAATCCCAGTCCAGTTTGATATTCAGCATCTTTCTGTAAAAAGACAGAACAGTGTCAGTGACTGCTCTCAGCAGGGGAGTTAAAGATGAATTCTGCTGAACTTTCACCATTTCTGTATAACTTCTGTATAATAATTAAAAAAGTAATTTTAAAAGATTCATGATGAAATTCTACATTCCAGAGAAACTGTATCATAACCGTTTACAGTATGTGATGGGAACCAGATGTCTGAAGTGTTTATGGCTCTGGAAGCTTCCTCACTAGGACTGCACTGTTTAATGCCTGAGACATGGTAGTTTTTGTAAGGAGTTTTTAAAATAAAATATAAATATATTTGAATCCATTCCAGGCATTACAGTTCCTAGAGAAATTGGTTCTCTGTTTATAAGTTATAGATAGTAAATTAAATGGCTGTATTTGTGTTCTGGATATGGCAGCCCCTGGTTCCCATTGCCACCACTATAAAGAAACATCCCTACAAAGATTCTCTTCACACTAAACCATTCTGAATGGGTGGAATCTCCCTCTGAGGCACTCACTCACTGCGTAGCACCTCAGAAGATTCCCTGCTGCTTTCTCCTGTCAATATCTCTCCTCAGTTGGCAGGCTGCACAGGGGAGACAGCAGGACGCGATCATGTAGTCTTTACACAGAGAGCCCTGCAGACAGAACCAAACAGCAGAACGAGTTAAGCACTCCAGATCACTTGTCAAGCATTTATAGATCACTATTGGCTAGTTTCCCCAACTCTGGGTAAGCTTAAACCTGGACTACCTAGGGACTTAATGGTGTAAAAGGTTTGATATCACTTTAAAAGAGTTTTTCCTAAATAAACTAGTTTGATGTCATATGTAAAATGGTTTCCAAGCAAACCGTTCACTTTCCAGTCCATATATTGATACTAAGCTCCAGAAACCTGTTTCCTGTGTCATCCTCTTCTACATCAGTTTGTCGAATTCAGCCATGTTACAAAACAGTCAACCAGAACAAAGCTCATATGCATACTTCACTCATAAAGGCACAGAAATAAAAACAGACCCTAAGACCCTGCATAGAGGCATACTTAAAGTTCATTTTTTTAGTGACCTTCAGTAAAGTTGAAGTATGTTTCCTAAGCATACTTAAGTATACTTGTAAGTATACTATTTCAATACTTCATACTGTCAGTATACCTTAGCTGTAAGAGCAGTAAACTTACCTGACTGTTTTACATTTAAGTGTTATTTTGTACAACTATATTAAAAGTAAACCTATAGGTATATTATTAGTTTAGTAGTTATATACGTCTATCCCAGTTTTTAGTTTCAGAATGTACCCTTATAAGTGTACCATCAGTAAACTAAACGTTTAGTGTTTTTTATTACAAAGTGTAGTTGTATTTTTTTTTTTACATTAACTTAATTTTATTACTCTGGATTTTATTACTTTCTTTGTTATTGTTGCACTTTGAAGTATATGACTAGGGTTCAATTTAGGTTTTAGTTTTTATCTGTAATTACTGTAGACTTATTAATAAACTGGATATACTCAGGATTGAGAACATAATTACATTCTTTATAATTGAAAATTGTCAAACAAATGTTGGGAATTATACATACTTCATTCTACTTAAGTATTTCTCACTCAATAGACTAATTACAAGAATAGGACAAATAAACTAGACATTTCTGTGTAATGGTCAGTATAAGCCGTGTACTTATAAACTTGTGTGTGGTATCCCTAATAAGTACATACAAAGACATTCTTGCTTAATTCTTACTTAGGTATACTATACTTTTTTGTAAAGGGGAGATTAGAAAATGGTCATGTAATATTAAATCCTGACATTCTCTCAGTGAGTGGCCTGCTGACTGACCTCAATGTTGTACTTGGTTCGGTAGACGCTGCGCATCGCCATTCCTAATCCACATAAGCAGCATTCGCCCATATCACTGGCAATAGAGCAGCCCAAGCAGGACAAACAGAAGCATCCATACATGCCTGATGTCAGATAAAAAAAACAACAACACTGTTAACCAACATTCCAACATTCCAGCATTAAATAATTATATCCATTTAATCTACAGTAGTCTGTTCACTGCTGTTACACTAATTTGGAAGCATGATTATACCTGTTGTTTAATAAGAACATATTGTTGTCAGAACAAAACCTCATATCTCCAGATTGGTAACTTTACATAAATAAAATTTGTAGCTTGTTTTATTTGTTGTAACTTGTAAACAACTGTTAATGTAGCCAGATTTCCTTGTTTTTGTTCTACATAAAAAATAAAAAACAGTTTTATGAGAATGATATACAGTTTATTCTGATAACTGAAAATATTTTAGCAGCAGGGAGATATAACACAACAAACAAAACAAAAAATATGATTGAATTGGTCATTTGGGTTTCCTGAAGAACCTTTTATGGGTTGGTTGTTCTTTGGCACCACTCAAAGAACCCTTCATTACACCTTTACTTTTTATAGAATATGTGAAATAACTATGAGTAGCTATTTGATCCACAAGGTTTGGTCATTACTACCACTGCCTCACAATTAGTTTTTATATTAGTTACAACAGTGATCCAAAATTTTGAACAGTGCTGTATAAAGAAGAAATATAAAAAATATTTAAAGATTTTGGTGGATAGGTGACCTCATGCACTGCACCTTCACGTCTATTTATAATGGCTGACAATTTTAATTAGAATCAAAATGGACTTTATCTTGTCATTCAGCCAGATATAAAGCTGAATATGTGATGTTTGTGTGGTCTTCATTATATTTCAGTGGTTGATTATGGACTCACATGTGCAGCAGTCATCACAGCAATCAAACAGTGAGGTCTGAAACTCCGACCGTGCGAAGGGTCCAGGCTGGGTTGTGATCTCCATAGTCTTCTGTATGATAAACATGCAGAGAACTTTTGTTAGAACATTCACACACTCTCAAAATGAGACACAGGGTTAAGTAAAAAATTAATTAATATAATTTCAGCAAGTAAATTAATAAATATGTTTATATTATAAATATTATAAAAATTAAATATATAAATAGGTCTCTGCTGTCAGAGCAAAACCATGCATCACCAAAATTATATCTTTACCGGAGAAGGAAACAAGATACTTCACTTTTAATGTAAGTTAATGGAACCAGACCTTCTTTACCTCAAGTAGAACATTTACTTTTAAATCATAGCAAAAACAAAAAAAAAGTTTTAAAAAAACAAATAAAAAAGGATTTTTGGAATGGTTCATTCATCATAAAATTGTAACAGAATAAAAAAAAAGACCAGCTAGTATTCACAAATTATCAAAACATTAATAACTAGCAACAGCAATACACACACACACTGTTTTCTATAAAGAATGAAGAGATGCAGCATATATTTTTACCTGGTTTGAAGATTTTCCTTATTTCCTTGCTGTATCCAAGTTGTAAGTGCAGTGCCCAGTAACAGAGGGAAGCGTCTTTTATAGCTGCTTTGTGGATTCACATGTTGTAATCTTTATGGCTTAGTTACCTCAAACAGACGGAAGTCTACAAGGAGAATCAATCAGTCAGGTGGCTCTGAAATCTTGCAACATGGTTTCGTTGTACTCACACCCATTTCTGTCATTTATAACCCTCCCACTCAAACCCGATTACTGCTTTATGGTGAGCTGGATGTAAAACATATTGTTAAAATGTTTAGAACTAGATTAGAATTAGAAACGTTATTAGAACTATTCTTCATCTGCCCTTGTGTCTGTACACTCTGGAGGTGGGATGCAATGAACCAGCAGTAACATGAACAAACCAGCAGTAACATTTTCAGTGTTGTAGAGTATGGTGCTCCAATGTTCTCCTGTTCCTGAGCTTCGAGTTTAAGACAAGATGGCATTTACATATTTACATTATGAATATTAACAGAGGAAGAAGGAGGAAGGAAAAGTGGTTCCTACACTACACCATCTTGTATGGCAGCATTTTGTTTGAGATATGAAATACATATCGGTGTTTCAAAATAAACAAACAAATAATATTGATATGTCCGCACAAGAATTGATTCTTTAAAAGTATGTGCCATGATTGGAAAGATTGATATTCAGGTATTGATTCACTCATCCCTTGCAGGAGGCCGGCAGTACACCATTCATATGCTTGTAATTACAAATCACACTAGCTGCTCTCTAACTAGCTGTGTTTACTTACCATGCAGTCTGCTGTTTTGTTTTGAGATGCTGTGGAATATTTACTTAAGCCTATCCCTTATTAGATTTGCTGCTTACCTTGTGAAGTCCAGTTAAAAAGTCCAGTCCAGTCCAGCTGGTAGCTTTTAAAACCTAGGGAAATGTGCAGGTTAGTTTGAGCGGCTCTGTACATGAAGAATGCCCTTTGTTAAACACCAGGTAAGAGGCAGGCGTTACATAAGTCATTATGTTTAGTTGGGTTTCAGCTAGTTTACATAATTTCTGTTTGTTAGTGCCATCCATGGCTGTTCGCAGGGGTGCACCGACTTGACTTTTGTTCATTCATTCATCTTCTAAGCCACTAAGCTGTGGTGGTTTTGCAGTAGAGTCTCTTGTGGTTTTGATCGCTCTCTCCTGGTTTCACTATGTTATTAGCAGACGTGTGGACTCGAGTCACATGACTTGGACTCGAGTCCGACTCGAGTCACTAAACTGATGACTTGTGACTTGACTCGACAACATTACTAAAGACTTGCGACTTGACTTAGACTTTACCTTTACTGACTTGGACTTGGAATCGGATTGAGCTTTAAGACTTCGAAAAGACTTGACAACCCTACTTTTGTGTTGAATTAAAACTAATCACGTAACTGGGATCATTTTAAAATTGGACGCTTGTAGCGGCTAGGCATCTGGAGCCGCTCAGCCCAAATGATACTGTATCCTAGCAACAAGTAAAGCCGTTTACCCGCACAGCCAATCACGGGAACTTTGAGGGGAGGGGGGCGCCAGTGTTGAATTTAGTGGCGGAAAGACGCAGTCCATGATTCCCAAAACTAAACCCTGTTCAGCTGCAAAGATTATAATGTAGTAAATAAAAGACGAACTGCGGTGACTCATGTGGATTCAAGATCACAGATGGAGGTGCAAACCACTTCAAAACTCGACATTTGAAGGCTGCATAAAAAACAGTAAGATCTTGCTGTGTATAATTTCGCGTAATAGCGAGTTAGCACATCCAAACGTTAGCGACACATAAATAATAAACAACAGCGAATGTAAACAAAGCTGTTGTCCCTCGAATGTTCGTCCAACTCTCACAGGGGTTCACTGTGAGAGATTTCTGTGAAACTTAAAGGTGTTTAATGAACCAAGCATCTCAAGCCACGACTGGAAGCAATAGAGAGGAAAAGTGTCAAACACAGCACCGTCTTCACACATGCTGTTATATTTACTATATTAGGTGGATTCTCGTCGCTTTGTCCAAGGAAAAACAAGTTATCCTGCAGTATGGCACTTTTAAAGAAAGAGGCCAAAACCTCATTCAAAGTTTAATGTGCAGTCAATGGCTCCAGAGTTTTTCTAAGGCAAATTTTGGCCTTTTCGTTGGTCTATTTCATCATGTAAGATCTCACAGTGTAAACCCTGCCCTTTGTTTTCAAAAATTATGCATAAAAGCTTCCCTTGAAACAAAAAATGGAGATCATGTTTTTTTCATTGGACGGCGACTGGGAGGTATTACGGGTCCATCAATAGAACGCTTATGTGTACAGAATGTGATGTCATTAAAAATTCCAGTAGAGGTGGAATGTGTTCTACACATACTTCGTTATAGTGTGGTTGTTCCCTCAACCTTTGGCCTTCGAGGCCCCCCTGCCCTGCACATTTTACTGTTTTTTTTCTGATTCAGGCACCTATTTTAACTCAGTAATGGTTGGTTCTGAGGTGATTAGTTTGGATCAGATGTGTTTTGGAAGAAGGGAAAAACAATAAAAAGTGGCAGGGCAGGTGGGCCTCGCAGGGCCAGGGTTTGAGAAACAATGGATGTAGTGTCAGGTTCCCTGTTTTACAAAAATTTATAGCAGTACTGAAAACAGACTCATATGATATCATGAATCATATGGCTTTCTTGTCCTTTCCCTAATTTTTTGTTTAATTCCATAAAACCTTGACTTTTTTTGTTGCTGTAAACCTGTGGTATAATGTCACATTTCATTTTTCCATACTGCGTTTACCATATCTATTAAGACATGTACTAAAGTACTTTTTCTTACTGCACAGTACTTTGTGGCAGGTTATTTAATCAGCAAATTATTTAACTTAAAGATTAGCACTACGTTGTTCCTGTTAAGCCAAAATAGCACTTTGTTGTTTTGAACTGGAGAATGATGCAAAGATACTAAATACAAACTTTAAAAACAATTTTATGATTATGTCAGAAAAAAAAAAATATTAATATTTATATGAATAGCTGCATCAGTTAATGTGACGTATTAAATGACAACTGTGCCTTGACTATGAATGAATTTTAAGCCTTGGACTGGACTTGAGACTTTCTTGAAATTGATATTATGCCTATGACAGTGAGACTTAGCTTGTATTAGACTGTGGGACTTGACTCGTGACTTGATTGTTCACTTAATTACTGTGACTTACTTGTTCTTGCAACTTACGTGCTTTACCGTTTTCCCATGTCTGGTTATTAGTGTTGCTCATGTACCACTTGAATGTTACACCTATAATGTCCTTCTATTTTAATTGTGTACTTTTGTGTTGAATAAATAAATATTGATTTAAAACACACCTCCATCAGCCCCATACAGCATCTACATTTGAATGTACTTCCATAAGAAACTTAGCAATCAGCCTGAAGATTAAAGTGTCACCTTGCAGAAGGTGGCGAAGTGACTCGTTGGCCAGGAAGAGGTGCAGGAAAAGCACCTGGGAAACTCTTGCATTGGAACCTCACATCCTGCTCAGCAACTTGAGTTCCAACTGGAAGGACCTACCAGAAGCTAGCAACTGAATGAATCAATGGTCCGTCTCACACTTAGGCACTACTTCTCTACTGCTGAATAACACAGCATCCTCTACTGATCCTCTTAAAGTACAGCTGCTCCGAGTCTGCTCTATTGAGGCCTCATAGCATGATGCGATGCAGTACCCTACAAAGATAGCTTCCCTTGAACACAAGAACATCTGACTGGAGTAGTACGCCATCCAAGGATCTTCAGTGCTCTACAGATTTTCATTTTGGTTTTCCTACAAACTGCATACTGCATTCAGGCAGATTATGTAGATTATTTAGTTGATGAGTAATATGTAGCATGTGATTTTGAAAAATCCAGTTCAGGTTCCCCTCAAATTCACACTAACCTTTACAAAGTTCTTAGACACATGCGCACTCAGGTTCACAGACATGAAGGCAACACGAATGGCAACTGCTACTTTCTTACACTTTCTCAGCACTTTGCTTGCATACGCACGGGGCGGCCAGCATGGGTAAAAAAAACCCCCAAAGGATATTTGTACATTTCATGTACGTGTTACCACCACAGTGCCATGTGATGCCGGATGGATTAGTGTTGAAAGATATTATGCACAGTGCGGCACAGAATGTCTTGCGGAGCACTTAACTGTGACTGGTGTGAAATGGGCTTAGTGCAGTATATATAGCACCAGTCACCTGAGCTGCTGTAACTGATCATAGGTGTAGAGACATTTTGGTTTAAGATAATCAGGTAATAACACAAACTTGTTAGCTCACCTGAAAAGACACTTCATAGGAAGTAATTTCAGGCAAACCCAGGTTGCCAGTATCAGGTTTTTTAATGTAATTCTTCTAATAATATGTTTATTTGGCAAATTATTCCGAAAAGATGATTACAAATCTCTCCGTAAATCTCCTCGCTTGTGTGTCAGTTTCACTGCTCCTGTCCTACCTTTGCCCTGTTCATTTAACTGGCTCTAGGTTCCCAAACTTGTTTTAGTCTTGCACCCCATAAAATGTGGCTTCCTTCTGTACTTCCTGACTGTCTTTGCTCATGTATTGCCATTGCCATTTTATACATGTGGTCAAGCGGGATTGAAAAAATTTGCTGATCACTAAAGCAACCCCGCAGATAACCTCAGCACAGAAATACTCTCAGTGAGGCAACAATCCCAGCTTCACAGATCAAACTTCCCCTTGCTAGGCACAAAGTTCTACGCTAATTTGTTCCCTAACTTACACAACCAAAATGCTAATGGCTAGGTGCTAATCACAGCAACTACAAATTGATGGTACATTCCCTTTGAAATGGGAAATTGAAATTTCTTAAGTTCCAACTAGAACAGAACTACAAGTCCAGTTTTAACTTGGAACCTCAGGAGAGTGCCACAAACAAACCTCAAAATCCAAGATGGCTGCACCAAGCATCACACCTACAGTTTACAGGGGAAATTTAATGCATAGGCTTACCTGGACTGAAGTCCAGAGTCCCCGAGTAATTCAGGCCCCTTGATACAGAGCCCTAAGTCCTGGGCCTATCTAGACCAACCACAGGCTTATCCAATTGAATGATCAAACATCATTCTGGTCAAACAGACTCAGCTGTGTGTTTTAACTGGCTAGTTATGTCATCTGTGTTTGTATGGGGTATATGGAACAGTGTATGCATAAATACCTATGCATGTAAATGTAGCACACATTTTCTGTACGTGCAAAATTAGTATTAGTGCAAAAATAAAAGTTAGAATGCAGCGACCATGGGAGGTGTTCACAGAGACGTCTACCACAGTGGACCATCAGAAGATAGCCTGCTGTTTCCTCCTGTTAACATCTCTCCTCAGCTGCCAGGTTGCGCAGGGGAGACAGAAATAACTGACAATGTAGTCTTTACACAAAGCTGTGTGTTTTAACTGGCTAATTGTGTCATCTGTGTTTGTATGGAGTGCATGCTGCTTCATAGTGAAAGTACTGCAGGGTTAGTTTTATTACATTAGTGGATTAATTAGTAGATTTATCACCCTGCTCGATGCACGTTTCTAGTCATGGTTTGGCAACTACATCCTGGCACTATTTAAGGTTGAATGAGAAATTCAAGTAAGAAATCAACTTCAACTTTGTGAAGATGGACATTGTTGGCATGGAACGGAGACTCAAATAAGAGGTTCAGATAAGAGCTTGAACCTAGTTACACCTTTTCTTTGGAAACTCTAAATTGGATTTAGCATTTTAGAATGTCACAAGCAGCCTTTAAGATATGCACCATTATCTGAACCCCTATTTGGCATCTGTATAATCGTTTCCAGTCACCGGCCACCTGCATCCACTGATAAGAAAATCACCATGCATTATAAAAGCTTTCCAGATGTGCGGATTGTAGGGTCAAAGGTAAATTGCTGGGTGTAAGAGTTACAGCAGGTCACCAACAGTAAGACGCTGTGCATTAAGCAATAGGATCAGGCGAACTGAATCATTTGACTTTACGGCTTGAAATGTTATAACGATGTTTTAACTTTTTAGCAACATTTGTGTGTTTTATCGAATTCCAGTCTTCCATTTTCCAATTTCCATTCTGGCTTTTCTTGTCAAATTTCTGCTGGTCAGTGACTCCTGCACTGCCATTCATTCTTGCATAAACTTAAACACCCCATTCCCAAATAAGGCTAAAGTTTGCTATGCCTAGTTCTTATTCGTAATGCCCGTTTGTTGTGTTTTCAAGTTCAATGCCTACTCAATGCATACCTTATTTGTACCACTTGTTCTTGGGTAGGGAAACTGAGGAAGCCATGTGAAGAAGAGGGCTGAGGAACGACAGAGTAAAAAGGAGAAGAAGAGCAGCTTTCGTGTCTGTGTGTGTTTTTTTTATTTGTTTGGACTCAAAAACACCGTTCCACCTTAAATGGTGTTGTATTTTGGCACTTCCATTACATATTGCCTGAACAGCTGCACCATTAATTCTCAAATAAAAAGCCCGTTATAAATAACAGACTCTAGACAAAGGGGTCCTACTGTTAAACCTTTACAGGTTCATTCTTTAGCCTCTACTTTAATTTTAAATTCAAACACTGGCGCAGATAACAGGCTGAAGTTCTACAGTGAATTTAAAGAGCAGCAGTTGGAGAACTGATAAAAGGCAGAGTTTGAGAAAGAGTTTGATGGAAAGCATTCACAGAAAACAAATCAAATTCCACCATCCATTTAACCAATTCAGCTAACTAAAATATGCTTTATTCATTCTGTTGGATAAGTCTGTGGTTGGTATGGGTAGGCCCAGGTTGTAGAGGGAGAAGAAAAGAAATCCAAAAACTAATGCAGGAAATCAGCCTAAATCAGCATAAAGTGCTAATAACAACCAGACACATACATGTAATCAAGAATTGCGTATAAAGGACTGTCTTTAAAGTACTTGTGTCATGAGAAACTTTAGTTTGTAACTACTGTTTCTCTGTGATGTCACAATCACCAACACTGCAGTTTGGCTCATTTAGCCATGCTAAACGTATATGGAGTGTTTCAGCTCGGACTACTTTTTGAATGAGTCACAATGCATTGCTATGGCGTAAACTGCTGTATGTTCCTAAACTGGCACAGTACCGGCCTCCTTGTCCAATCTGGTTCTCACATCCTGCCCTCCCATCCGGATTTTGTGCGCCTGTCGGTGTCATGTGACTGAAAACAACCTATACAGGGCAGCCAATCAGAGCAAAGGTTATTTACATATATTACTCTAAAAGAGACCAGCCTGTTCAATTCTAAGGGATAAGGAGAGGCTGGACAATGGTTATGTCATACTAAATCCTAACTGTCTAGCATTGTAAGTGGACCTCGGGCATTGAAAGAAAAACGTCTTTCCGAGTGTGATCGGTGAGAGTGGCCTGCTGACTGACCTCAATGTTGTACCTGGTTCGGTACATGCTGTGTATCAGGCAACACAGCGGGCAACGCAAGGAAAGCTGAAGCATCCAAACAAACTTGCCGATACAGCACACTGTTAAAAGCACTTACATTTAAGCACTGAATAATTATAGTCATTAAAAAGCATCTATATGTTTACAGATGTTATAACATTATAATCTCCAAACGAAAACGTACATTGTTTAGTACGCCAACTGGTAGTATTTTATAAATAGCAAGTTATGGCTCAATAAACAAAACAGTAAATATGACTTCAATAATGAACTAAAACTGTAACATACAGCCCAAAATACATGACAGAGCACCACTTTTCTGGATGGTATTAAAATAATTTTATTAAAAGTTCATTCACAGTTATCTAGAGCTCCATTAGCTTCTTTTTTTAAAATTGTTTAAATACCAGAATAATCCTATCAATGTTTCTGCAACAAAATTAGTTTTTGTATATTCAAAACAGTGATTTCAAAATGTCAATAGTGCTGCACACATAAGGAATATATAAGTCTATTTGTCCTGATAAATTTGAATACATCCATGAAAGCCTTTATCTTTTCATTTAATCAGATGTGAAACTGAATATGCAACGTGTGAGCTGTTTTGTCAAACGACAAAAATGAATAAATTATACACTATAAAAGTAAAAAATGAGTATAAAATAAATAAATAAACTGTTGCACAGTCACATTCTATGTTATATTTTACACAAACCCAAAATACAATTAAGCTGATCAAACAAAACATTAAAAGTGTTTTGCTAAGTGTGCTTTTTGCGCTGCTGTCAGAACAAAATATTATATCCCCATTTTTAGAAATAACTTTTACATAGTGTGTAAATTTTATGGCTGTGTTTTAGCGCTGAGAAATCAGGAACACATATTTATTGATTTACACAGATTTTAAATAGTATACAAGGAAAGGGCATCAGCTAGATTAGAACAGTTGATATTCTTCTTTCCAGTTACCTCCGATGAAAGCATTGCATTAGGCTGGTCTCAACATCATTTTCCGAGTTCATCTTAGTTCAAGACCCAAAACAACACCACTAGTTTGTTATCTGGAGACTGAGGCTGGACTCCAGTACTATAACAGTAAGGAGAGAAAATAACTGGTTCTCATTAATGGTTGGACCAAGTATGCTCTTCTCTGTATAAGTAACAAAAGTCCTTTACAGCCATTTGACTGTTTACCAATCACACACAAGTGGACACTGTGGACACATTGAACTGATTTATTGTGGTTTACTGTGATGAGAGATGCATGTCTCATGCTGCTTAGATATACACATTTACATAGGACAATTCCATTAATCACTTACTAAACTACGTCACAGAAGAGTGTCAAAATTAAAAATTACAGTCTGATGTGGTGGTCAGCCTCTTTCCTCAGGTCTTGTAAATATAGGCCGGAAACGTGTAATTGACTGCTTTTAAAGACTGCTCTTTAGCTTTTCACTGAAGTGAGTTAAAGGGGAATTCTGCTGAATTTTAAAATTTAAATTAAAAACATATAATGGATATATTTGTGTGGTAGACATGGCGACCCTTGGTACACCAAACCACTTGGAATGACTTTGCATCCCAGCCACGGAATTATGAGGAATGTTTGCAAAATGGGTGGAATTCCCCTTTAAATGCACTCACTTACAACACCTCAGAGGATTCCTTGTTCCCTTCTCCTGTCAATATCTCTCTTCAGCTGGCAGGTCGCGCAGGGGAGACAGCAGCTGGAGACCATCCAGTCTTTACACATGGAGCCCTGCAGACAAAACCACAAAACCACAGCAGAGGATGCTGATCACTCCAGATCACTCAGAGCATTTATAGATTACAAGTTTCCCCATATTATTCCCCATATTTAGGAAGCCTAAAAATGTATAACAAAGCATTTGTAATGGTGAAAGCTAATTAGCCCAAGTCTGGTGTTAATGCAGGTCTTTAAGAGGTAAAAGGTTTAATGTCATATGTAAAGAAGGTTTCAGAGCATGCAGTTCACTTTCCAGTCCATATATAAAATTAAGCTGCAAACACAAGCTGGAGTCACAAAAAACAATATATATACATATGTCGACCTCTATTGCTAATAATAGTTTAGCTCATTTAACCATTTTTTATTTAACCAATGTTCCAGCCCAACATATAGGGCAACCTATACTGTGTAACATCGCAAGGGGAAATTGCATCGCAAATATAAATTGCAAGCTGAATGTAGGACATGAGCCCTTTAAATCTGTGCTTCTACCAAAACACACCCACTTCAACTCAGGAATGATTTGTCAGTTAGTGGATTAGTTGGATCAGGAGTGTTGTACAGTGGCCGTGCAAAACTAATTAACATTTTAGAAACATAATTACACAAATAAAAACTTACAAAGGAAAAAAACTTACATTCAGGAAAAACAAAGTACAAAAGTAAAAACAAATTAACAATGACGTGAAACACTTTTACAAACAGCAGGTCTAAACACTTTTGTACAGAGCAAAGGAGAATAGGTCTAACACACAGGAAAGCACAGCTTGTAGCAGAGCATGTGTGGAAGTCCCTGTGGGACACTGCGCGTTTCAGAGAATTTACGAGTGCCACTTTGTTAAGTTCAAAGCTGTGGTTCAAGTACAAATCATGACTGCTATCCAGAGAACCTGGGCTGGGATTCTCAAGTGAACACAAAGGTAGAACTTTGCTGAATAAGGCCAGGCAAAACGGTTTACATTCTTTTAATGATCACAGGGCACTGTGTGACACCAAAAGTCATAGAACGTCACCCCACACAACCTAACCCTAATCTTAGAGTGGGAGGAAGAGACAAACAACAACATCTTAACCATTTGGAGTTGTGAATGTTAAATAAAGGGCGCTGTAATGCTAGTTTTAGTGGCTAACCTGCTAGCTAGCTTAAAATGGCTGAGAGCTTTTGCAAAACCATCCACTTTTTGCCACATGGTTTAATCATCACCTGTTCATCTTTTTCGGTCTGCTTTTTTAAAAGTCTAAAAACCTTCCACAGAAAAAAAACCGAAAGCGGACCAGCTGGCTAAAACGCGCTCCACAAAATGGACAACCTGCTTTAGCACTCCACTCTACCACCACGAAACAGTTTGACAAGCATCTGCAACAAGCACTTCCCCTTACTGGCAGAATTGGCAGTTTGTAAAAGTGTACATTCGTTTTTACTTTTGCAATTTCGTTTTCTAAAATGTTTTGCACTTCTTGGCCATCGTAATTTTGGGAGCAGGGACAACACTAAGTGTGCATGGCCAGCCTGGGAACCACCACTTTAAAACTTGTGTAATGTCAGAAATAAACATCCACTCAGAGCTTTCTGTGTGTCATCAGTGAGAGTGGGCTGTTGACTGACCTCGATGTTGTACTTGGTTCGGTAGACGCTGCGCATCGGCATTCCTAATCCACATAAGCAGCATTCACCCATATCACGGGCAATAGAGCAGCCCAGGCAAGGCAAGCAGAAGTATCCCATTAGACCTGCCGAGACAGGACACTGTTTAAAGCACTAACATTCAAGCACTGAATGTTTAACATTTTATAATTATAATACAATAATTATCATAAAAGGTGCGTATATATACATTCACCACTGTTCACAAGTTTGGAGACATCTAGACACCAAACAACAAGAAGTTATGACACATTAAATAAAACTGTAAACATGATTCAATATGAAACTGTAAATGTAATTATAATAAATTAAATAGTTTGGGTTTCGTAAAAAACCTTTAGTATGATCACCTCTCAAAGAACCCGTCATTACACTTTAACTTTTCAGAAGTTAAAATTTTTTACTACAGACTCTTTGAAACATCATACTGCAATCATTCTGTCCCTGTTTCTGCATTTGAACAGTGCTGTATATAGAAAGAATATATATATATACAGTGGGGCTAAAAAGTATTTAGTCAACCACTGATTGTGCAAGTTCTCCTGAGGTCTGTAATTTTCATCGTTGGTACACTTCAACTATGAGAAACAAAATGAGAAAAAAAAAATCCAGGAAATCACATGGATCACAGGATTTTTAAAGAATTTATTAGTAAATTATGGTGGAAAATATATATGTGGTCAATAACAAACAAGCAAGATTTCTGTCTCTCACAGACCAGCAACTTCTTTTAGAAGCTCTTCTGTCCTCCATTCGTTACTGTTATAAATGGCACCTGTTTGACCTCGTTATCTGTATAAAAGACACCTGTTCACAGCCTCAAACAGTCAGGCTCCAAACTCCAAACCTGCACCAGGCTGGGAAGAGTAAATTTACAATAGGCAGGAAGGGTTGGTGTGAATAAATCAACTGTGGGAGCAATTGTAAGAAAATGGAAGACATACAAGACCACTGATAATCTCCCTTGATCCGGAGCCCCACGCAAGATCTGATCATTTGCTTATTTGCTTATTTGCTCACAAAATCCCAGAACCACACGGAGGGAGCTGATGAATGATCTGCAGAGAGCTGAAACCAAAATAACAAAGGCTACCAAAATAACAAAGGCTAACAACACACTACGCCAAGAGGGACTCAAATCCTGCAGTGCCAGGCGTGCCCCCTGCTTAAGCCAGTAAGTGTCCAGGCCCGTCTGAAGTTTGCCAGAGAGCATATGAATAATCCAGAAGAGGACTGGGAGAATATCATGTGGTCAGATGAAACCAAAATAGAACTTTTTGGTAAAAACTCAACTCGTCGTGTTTGGAGGAGGAAGAATGCTGAGTTGCATCCCAAGAACACCATACCTACTGTGAAGCATGGGGGTGGAAACGTCATGCTTTGGGGCTGTTTTTCTGCAAAGGGGGCATGATGACTGCTCCGTATTAAGAGAAGAATGAACGGGGCTATGTATTGTAAGATTTTAAGCCAAAACCTCCTTCCATCAGTGAGAGCACTGAAGATGGAATGTGGCTGGGTCTTCCATCATGACAATGATCCCAAACACACCCCTCTGGCAATGAAGGAGTGGCTCCGTAAAAAGCATTTCAAGGTCCTGGAGTGGCTTAGCTGGTCTCCAAGCCTCAACCCCATAGAAAATTTGTGGAGGGAGTTAAAAGTCTGTGTTGCCCAGCGACAGCCCCAAAACATCACTACTCTAGAGGAGATCTGCATGGAGGAATGGGCCACAATACCAGCTACAGTGTGTGAAAACCAGGTGAAGACCTACAGGAAACGTTTGACCTCTGTCATTGCCAACGAAGGTTATGTTACAAAGTATTAAGCTGAACGTTTGTTTTTGACCAAATACTTATTTTCCACCATAATTTACAAATAAATTCTTTAAAAATCCTACAATGTGATTTCCTGGATTTTTTTTTTTCATTTTGTCTCTCAAAGTGTACCTACGATGAAAATTACAGACCCCGCCCATTTTTCTAAGTAGGAGAACTTGCACAATCAGTGGATGACTAAATACTTTTTTGCCCTACTGTATATATACATATATAATGTCAATTGTATGTTCATATATATATATATATATATATATATATATATATATATATATATATATATATATATATATATATATATATATATATATATATATATATATATATATGTGTATGAACACGGGCTCAAACGTTAAACTTAATTTGTGACATGTGGTGTTAATGATAGCACAATGGGTAATCTGAGGCTTACATATGCAGCAGTCATCGCAGCAATCGCACAGGCCGGTCTGGAACTCTGAGCGTGCATAAGGTCCAGGCTGAGTTGTGATTTCCATAGTCTTCTATATAATAAACACACAGAGAACTTTAATTTCCCCTCAGAATGAGATACGGGGATAATATGAAACAATACTAAATACTAACAAATCCCTAAATAAATGAATAATGTTTTAATTACTGTTATCCACTCACTGAGCACCTCCATGTGACTACATTAATTGTTCATTTTACCAGCTCCACTTACAATATAGGAGCAATTTGTAGTTTTGAAACCAACAGTGTCACTGCTGGACTGAGAACAGTTCACCAACCACATACATCCAGCTAACACTGTCCTGTGGGCAGTGTCCTGTGACCACTGTTGAAGGACTAGAGGATGACCAACATGAACTGTGCAGCAGCAGGTGAGCTATTGTCTCTGTCTTTACATGTCTTTACTTTAAGGTGGACCAGCAAGGTAGGAGTGTCTGATAGAGTGGATAGAGAAAGCAAAACTCCAAAAGCACGGCTGTGTCTATTCCACTCACACCCGCACAACACACTAACATGGCACCAGAATGATCCACCACCCCAAGAGTTCCTGCTCTGTGGGGGTCCTGACCATTGAAAAACGATAATGTTATGTAAGCTATGTGTGTATATGTATAAAGAAGTAACTTTCTGTGTGAAAGAGGGAGAAGCGAGTTTTTACCTGGTTTGAAGATTTTCCTTAATTCCACGCTGTATCCAAGTATCCAGTGCAGTGATCAGTAACAGAGCGGCGGGTGTTTTATAGCTGCTCTGGGGACGCACGTGTTGTAATCTTTAGAACTTTTTTACTTAAAACAGACAAAAGTCCACTAACAGGAGAATCGATCAGTCAGATGGCCCTAAAGTGTTGCAACATCGTTAAGCTCCATTCACACCCATTTCTGCCATTTGCAACCCTCCCACTTAAACTAGATTACTGTTTATGGTGAGCTGGATGTAAAGGTCTGATTTGTTACACAGTATATTGTTGTAATAAATCTAAATAATTCTTTTGGACGTGCAGGGTCAGATCATTTCTCAATGATAAGTGGTGTGGAATTATCATCAGCTGCTATCTGGAAACATTAATGTGACTGTGTTGAGTATTTATTGGTATTGTCTGTTTCAGTATTTGTTTCTTTAGGACTATTCTTCCTGTATCCTCAGAGTATCGATGGTGCTCCCCTTCTCTCCTGTTCCCTGTCAGTGCTCAAACGGAAACGGTTATGAATGCACTGTGTGATGTCTGAAACACTAGTTTATGATAGGTTATGACTTAAAATGTATTTTAATATGTGCAGGTCATTCTGCAGGTCAGACACAGCAGTGCTGCTGGAGTGTTTAAACACTGTGTCTACTCACTGTCCACTCTATCAGACACTCCTACCTTGCTGGTCCACCTTGTGGGTGTAAAGTCAGAGATGATAGCTCTGTTGCTGCACAGTTCATGTTGATCATCCTCCAGTCCTTCATCAGCGGTCACATGATGTGGCCCATATGATATTGTTGACTGAATGGTTTCGGTTGGCGGACTATTCTCAGAGGTGTTTAAATACTCCCACAGCACTGATCACTCTGTGATCCACTCCCACCAGCTCAACACATGCTAACACATCACCACCACATCAATGCAATGTGGAGAATGATCCACCAACCACATAATACCTGCTCTGTGGTTGTTCTGTGAGGGTCCTGACCATTCAGGAACAGGCTGAAAGGGGGCAATGAAAGTATATAGAGAAACAGATTAAATACAGTCTGTAATCTGTTTTAACACACCAAGCAAAAATTCTGCGGCAGACAAAATTCACCATAAATGATGCCTTCATTAGACCATTAGAAATGATGCCATTAGACCAGCATATTCCTATAATACAGCATGAAGTCAATGATCTAATATACTAATATTAATAATGCATATTGTTTATTCTAAAATAAGGGGCATGGTACCATACTGATTTGAGTTAGGACTGAATTTAGGACAGTAGTTATTACAGGATAACATTTATTAAGTTTTTATTTATTTTATATAAGTTTTATTTATTAATCTTTTCCATTAGCTCCAGATAAGAAATGAGTATTACACAAACATCCAAACTAGACAAAACTTCCTAAACACTGTTCTAACGGCAGATTAACCCAAACAGTGTCCAACTTCTTTAAAGGCAGCAGAGTTTATTATATACTATACCTGGCACCCTATAACCGATCCGGTTTAAATCTGATTAAAGTGTAAAGTGTGCTATCAGACTTGGAAAATGCATTGGTCATGGAAAGTAATAACCATAAGAGTTTTCCACTTTGTATCAAGCTATCAAAATGCTGTGGTGTGGCATACATTATTAAATTTTCCTTACCTGCAAAACATAATTGCAATATCATACAACAACTGGAAAACATCAGATAAGACCTGCTTCTGATCTGTAAGCACTTTGAGTCCCAGCGGTTTACTTAATTCCAAACTAGTTTGATAAGGATAAGATAAAACATACAAGGTAGGTTTTCCTAGATAGCACCATCTGTTGGCCTTCATGCTCCTCAGATCTGCGGTCACATTTTCCTATGAAGCATCAAGCTATAAACGGAGTCATGGTCTTACTCACTATCTCACACATGGACCCTGAACTTAAACTGTGACATAAACACATTGGGTGACGCTCCCTAATTGCACAAGTGAAACGTTAGGGAGAGTCTCTGAACTAGCTCTGGATAATAATTGCGGTGGAAAATGAGACTTATATTATTAATATCAATAGTTGTTATACATTCATTTAAAGATTAAGAGAAAAAAAAATTGTCTTTCAGATTATTTGGTATGTCACAATCACATGCATATACTCTCTTAGAAACACCTAATACACCCATTGTCCATTTTATTAGCTTCACTTATCATATGGGAATGCTTTGTATTCTACAATTACAAACTGTAGTCCATCTGTTTCTCTGATTATGCAAAAAAACTGCTTCTATAAATTTGAGCAATTTCAGAAAAATGTTCTTTGGAGTACATGATATCATCAAAAGATTCAGAGAATCTGGAGAAATTCCTGTCCCTCGCAAGGGAAAAGGTCAACGTTCAATAATGGATGCTTGTGATCTTCAGACTCTCAGGTTCCACTGCATTAAAAACAGTACCGGAAGTCACTGCATGGGCTCAGGAATACTTCCAGAAATCACTATCTGTGAACACAGTTTACTGTGTAAGCCACAAACCCCAGTTTAAGCTGTAACATGCAGAGAAGAAGTCGAATGTCAACACAATCCAGAAACACTGCCATCTCCTCTGGGCCAACGCTCAATTAAAATGTGTCTATGGCATGGGCAGCTTACACATCTGGAAAGATGCTACCAATGCTCAACAGTATATAGAGGTTTTAGAAAATCATATGGACAATGTCTCTTTCAAGGAAGTCCTTGTATAGTTTAGCACATACTGCATCCAGAGCATGACTTTGCAGAAAAAGGTCAGAGTGCTCAACTGGCCTACCTGTAGTCCAGACCTTTCACCAATAGAAAACATTTAGTGCC
Organism: Prochilodus magdalenae; assembly: GCA_024036415.1. Taxonomy (NCBI): domain Eukaryota; kingdom Metazoa; phylum Chordata; class Actinopteri; order Characiformes; family Prochilodontidae; genus Prochilodus; species Prochilodus magdalenae. The sequence continues at coordinate 241,354 of JAMWET010002022.1, read as the reverse complement.
TCAAAGAACACCCAGGACTGTTAAGCGGCTAGAAATGGTCTCACTTCCCAGACGTTTACAGACTGCTGTTAAAAGAAAAGGGGATGCTACACAACAGTGGACATTGCCCAACCATTTTTAAATGTGTTGCTGCCATCAAGTTCTAAATGAGTAAAATGTCTCATACGCTCATCTGATATGTGTTCTAGGTTCTATTGTGAATAAAATGTTGGTCTATGAGTTTTTTTTAATGTACATTTACATTTTACACAGCGTCACGACTATTGGAATTAATGTTGTATGTTGTATATAGTTTTTATACTATAAGTTATTATAAGTTAGAAGGTAGTACAACTGAGAATTTAGTGCAGTGCATGTACTAGTTTCTATGTGCATATGAAAATAAACCCTTGAACACATAGACATAAAATCAGAGACAACTGTGTTGGTCATCCTCTTGTCCTTTATTAGTGGTCACAGGATGCTGCCCAGATGTTGTATGTTTTTGATTGGTAGGTCAAAGCAGTAACAATAAAAACTACAGCAGCATGTCCATTAATGTACACTTTGAAACCTCAGCTGTAGAACTATTTGTGTGTAATATTTACGGTATATATGATATTTTATATAATATTTTACTTTACATCCTGTGCTAATGTCGGTTAGGAAAATGTTTAAAACTTTACCAAATGGTTTGCATTTTACATATTATTTTGAGCTTTTGATTAACTGCTTTATAGCTCAGTTTCTGGCATTACTAGCCTTATAAGGAATATGAAAATGTTATTGCTACTATTTAGTCACAGAAAAGCTTAGAAGATTTTGTTGCTGGCTTTACCAGACTTTCTGCACATGGTCTCATATGACACAGATTTATAGCAATACCTGCTTTATACTATGTTTTTCTGTTTTCAATAGGATTTCTAGTGGAATTAACCATGAAGGATGCAGTTAAGTAAAAGTAATAATACACAAGCTATCATTTTAGCTGCATTATAAACAGCACTAAAACTATTAAATTTGGTGCAGCTAGGTTCCAGTAAAGACGATTACACACAATGGATTATGTGTGTAATGCAATATCTGACAGTATTATTATTTTTTCTTGTCTAAATTGAAAAAATTGAAAAAAAGTGAAATTCTGTTGTAACAGGTCACATACACCTTTACCGACTCTGTAAGGTTCATTTAGTCAGCAGCAGTAGGACACAACCTTTATAATGGTATGCAGAATCTACTTTAAATCATTTGTTTTACAATTTCAGTAAGGTTTACATTGACAATACATATAAAACTATAATCAGTTGTGTATGGGGCAGAAAGATATCAGCTTTGTTGTACAGTTTTTGCATTTTGGATGTCTCCAAAGGTAAAATCCTAAAGTGCATTATTGCTGATACGTAGCTGCACCAAACACCACTGAATTTAATGTTAAATGTAATGTGGCTAAAATATTGAAAAAATTAAGTACTCTATTTAATAAGTACTGTATTTAATAAGTCTTATATATAAAATAATATTATTTGTAATCACTACCACACAGCTGCTCTTTTTCCAGTTGTTTTTTAATTTGGCTGAATTCCAATTGACATTAAAAAATACTGTTTAATTACATCTTTATTGTTTGCTTAATGAGTATTTAACATCCGTGACTGAGAATGTGGAGGGTAAACCGATCATTTTTAGATGATGTAAAGCTCAGTAATAGTCAGTAATATATTCTAAGTAATCTGAAATTCTTTACTAATTTTTCATATATCTCGACCCCACATGCTCTGAACTTTGTGTGCCCTTTGGAGCACTCTGATATTGGGTGGGGTTGACAAAACACAGCTTTTACCACTTGTCTTGCACATGGGGTATCCACCTGGACCCAACCTCCTTACGTAAAGGTATAAATGGTTGATGTATACTTCTATTTATAATAATAATAATAATAATAATAATAATAATAATAATAATGGGTTACACTTCTATAGCGCCTTTCACATACCCAAGGACGCTTTACAAATTCAAAAAACTAACAAATGCTGTTAATCATGAAGAATGAACATGTTCAGAGAAAAGATCATTTTTAGGTGAGTTTTGAAGACGGTAAGAGAGGGTGAAGTGAGTATAGATAAAGGTAGGGAGTTCCAGAGTGTGGGGGTAGCAACACTAAAAGACCTGCCACCCATATTTGAGTCTGCATATGCTGTATTTTGATGCTGTATGATGTTGGTTTCCCTTTGCACAAAGAAAATAAAACAAATTACTGTGTGGAATATCACAGTCTGTAGGTGTCTTGTTTCTGTAGCCTTTTCACCATAGGACGAGGGGATCCGGTGTGCCTATAATTACTGAAAGGTTAAATCTTTGCTAAATTAGTAAGTAAATAACAAAGGAAAGGAGGTTTATTCAATTTACTTAGTTTGTAATAGAGCCTTATTACCTGATGAAGACAGGACCAGGGAGTGAAACACTGGCTTTCTTTATTGGACACTCTAGATCCACTTTAGTTTGCATGTTAACCAAACAGCTCCACAGAAGATGTCATCTGCTCTGCCATCCATATAGCTCTAGAGCACCTGAAAAGCATAGGCAGTTATGCGAGAGTGCTGTTCGTTTACTACACCTCAGCATTCAACACCATTATCTCATCCAAGATGACTGATGAGCTCTACAAGCTTTTGTTTCACACAACACACAATTCCTCTTTGTGTAACCTAGGGCTGGAATTCCTGATGGATAGACCTTGTCTATCAAGATTGGAAACCTCTTATGGGTAAATCCAAAATCCGAAGAAATTAAAATAAAAACAATAAAATATAAATACAAACCTTTTTTTGCCATTTCTTTTTCCAAACATCTGCATAAATATCCTACAAAATTGAAAATGAAATAAAATACCTTTATTTGCAATTTAATTTATCACATGAGAACGAGCCATTTGTGACAAAAATAAAATAAAATTTTAAACAGCTATTTGTCACTTCATTTTACTCATTATTCTGGTGTTTCAGGGCCAAATCTAAAATGAAAAAGCTAACAGAGAAAAGAAAATCTGAACTGTACTTTGGCTTTGGCTTTCCATGTAATAGAGAAAAAGTGTTAAAGGTAAAACCAAAATGCAACGCTAACACTGTTATTTCCTTTTCACAGCAATAGGCTGCATATCTGCCAAAATTAAAGTGAAAATGCGAAATGGATAAATCAACAGCAAAGTGAGGTTTGTGACCCAGATTTCAGCGCTGGAGCATGGGCAGGGCACTGGGTTACAACAGACGGCCTCACCCAGTGAGTCGAAGGTCGCTGTTAGTGAATCACAGCCTCAGTCACGTTCGGGGACCTCATCTCTCCAAGGATCGCGAGCCGCCTTCATAGCAAGAGAGAGCCAGGAGCCTGACAATTCGCCAACCTCATTAACTCATTTACCGTTTCGAACAACATGTCCGCCAAATTGCTGTTAGCGGCAATACCTGGATTTCGCGGGCAGTTCCGTAGTTTTAGCTCCGCCCAGTGTTAATTAACATGTATTTGCCTATTGGTTATTCTGAAAATAAAAATGAAAAGTGGAAAATGTAAAGTAAGTAAACTTTGTGATGATACCCTTCTCATGCAACTAATGAGGGGTGTCAAATGTGGTGGTATGATGTGTGGTCAACAGTCTCTCCTTAAATTTTGGCAAAACAAAAAGGGATGATTGTGTTGAGGCCAGAGTCAGCATCAGTTAAGGACTGTCCTGGTCACACAACACAACACGACTGGTCAAAAAGGCACAACGACTGCATTTCCTGTAAAGACAAAACTGGCATGCCAGTCAGAATTCTGAGGAGTATCTACAGGTGCATCATTGAAAATATTCTCACCTGTCCCATCACAGTCTGGTTTGGAAACTGCTCACCCCAGAACTGCAAATGTCCGCAGGGGGTGGTCCGGAGAGCCCAATCAATCACAGGAACCGCCCTTTTGCCACTAGAGGACCTTTATCACTGCATGGTCCTCAGGAGAACCCACAAGATCATTAAGGACAAAATTCATCTTTAACACAACCTCTTCACACCTCTCCCATCTGGCAGACGGGACAGGAGCGTGAAATCAAGGACCACCAGGTTACAGAATAGTTTCTACCTGCAGGCCATCAGAGCTCTCAACACATCGCTTCCTTCAAGTTCCTTCTTCACAACAATTCTACCTCATGCTCCTCTGGCACAAGCACCTGACCAGTAATGTGTGAAACTGCTTAATTGCACAGATTGTACATTTTGTACCGTTGTACACTGGTGATTGACTGTATTACCTCTATATATAACAGCCTGTATTATTATTTTCATTCTGCATTCACACCACGTGAATGATGCATGTATACTTATTAAGGATGCTTGAGTTGTTTGGCTGCTATTGCAGAGCTTTGTCGTTTGCACTGATATTGTATACTGTACATATGTTCTGTACATATTGTAACTTTTAGTACTTAAAGTCCAGGAGCTAGTGCAAAAGTACGGATTTCATTGTGCAGTGCAGCTGCTTGTTTCTCTGTGCATATGACAATAAACTCAATCTTAAATGACACAGGTATTTGAAGAAACAAGCAAAAAATTTCCAAAGTAATACACCTGATAGAATTATTCTTTATCATCTTTAAAACAACCTGAACTACTACCAATTTATAATTCTCCTTTAATGAGAGTTCATAGCATTCCAGTTAAATATCTTGGCATATACCTTTCTAAAGATAATGAATCCACTGAATCCCTAAATATCTAGAGACATTTAAACACATGTAGAGCTCAGTTAGGCACTTGGCTCCACAGAGACATTTCACTATTTGGATGTATATATTTCACAAAACGGAAAGTATTTTAATGTGCATCTACCCAGCGTGTTCAATAGTATTTCCATATTGTGCTATTAGAGCTATAAATCCTATAAAAATGTTGAATATATATATGGAAGAAGAAGACCCAATTTAAAAAAGGTTAATAGAGTAAAGCACTTTGAAGATAGACTTAAAGCAATTGATTTTGATAGGATTAATGTAACACTAAAAAAACTGGTTAAAGTCTTTTATTATAATTTCAGTTACAATAAATACCAACTCAATTGTTTTACTCCACCAATATATTGGAAATTGCTACACAGCCTTAATTTCACATATCAGTACTTCAATATGTAACAAGAGAGAAACAAATCATCTGTTCATTTGTGAATGCCTTGAAAAAGGAGTATAGTCAATTTTTCATTTCATTTCTAAACTTATACAAATTTTGAAATCTACATAAATTCTACATTGTTGTCATTTTATTTTGATTATTATTATTATTATTATTATTATTATTATTATTATTATTATTAATAATAATAATAATAATATTCCCCTTTTCTCTATTTGTGTGTATTTGAAGGTACCGACTGAATTGGAGATAATAAAAAAGAACATATCAAATTGTTCCAAGCCTGTACCGGCGACTCCATTAGGTGGCCAGCTTGGATGGAGATGCTGATATTTATGGACTGTGTCGGGTCTAAAAGAGGTCATGTAAACTTCAGCAGACTTAAGTGAAGGAGGTGGACCTAGGCATTGGCCTAAAAGCCTTGGTCCACAAATTTAGACCCACCTCTCAAAAACTGAGACAGACTATTGGGTCTAAAATTAGGCATTAGTTAGTCTGGAGGACGGAGACAGGTCTAAATATTAGACCTGCGAACGATCTGGGTGCTTGAAAAACTGACGTTGCCATTGGATCGCTGGTAGATTACAAGCTAGAAACAAATGAAGGAGTTCTGCTTGTGCACTTTCATGACTGAAAACAACCTGTTTTTAACCCACTAATAGCAGCTAATGTCCCTTAAAGACTGTGAACATCTGACGAATATTGAACGTCCAGCATGGGCTTTATATCAGTACACAGGTTATATCAGTTTTTATAGGGATGCTCACCATTGCAAGTTAATGTGTCAACTGAATGTCCCCCTTTAGAATTAAAGTGGTGTGCAGTTCTGCTCATAACTCTAAATAAGGAACCCAATAAATCAGATGTGTATAGATACAGATTTATGGTTATTAAGCTATTGACATTTTATTCTCCATTGTGATGACTGTTGTTATCAGGAACCATAAAATGTGTGTTTGAATGCAATGAAATGATTTTGAGGAAAACCAAGGTGTGCATGGTTGTAGGCGTGATCTAGAAATGCATGGATTTATGTGCAGATGGTCGTAGTTTATGTGAAGTGTAGTCATAGTTTTTTTTATTATTATTAATTGTATTATTTTATTGTATAAGAAACAAAAAGAGAGCTGTGTTAAATATTACCCAAACTGCAAATAACACCGCTCTCTGTGGTCATACTGTCTTTACTGGCTACCAATCCTTCCAATTGTTATTAGAGTTAAAAAGTTTAATACTGAAAATGAAACTAACAGTACTGTGGTGTCCAGCAAATCTACATACTGGTAATTACAGTCAGTCTCACGTCACCAATGTTGCTGCTTAAATAGACAGCAGGAGGATGTAAGGAAAGCCAGAAATTTCTGTTTGAGAAGAATAATGGAGTTTTCAAAAATTGGCTCTGTCGCATCCTCTGTTTATCAAAATGTTCCAAACATGATACTGATAATGTCCCACAAACATTATCCTCTGGAGAACTACCGGGTGCTCTGAATCACGAAGTTATTAAAGAGTTATAAAAGTTATATATGATATAAGATAATGATACTGTGCACTGAACTGAAATCATTACACTGGCAACCTCCTTAAAACCCAGGAAAGCCAGCATTCTTTGTAAGAGTGGTAGCGTATTCCTATGTACACAATTAGGGCCATAAAATAATCACTTTATCCCCCTGATAAGCTGATTTAAACACCCTAATTATTCTTTTAATGCTGGAAACACTTTCTGATAAGAACATTCTCCAGCTTCTTGTTCCAGGAAAATTGAATGCCCGAAACAGGAAACGGAAAATTCAAACAACTTCAGTTTCATGGAGAAGTAAATAGCATGAAAGGATGAGGAGGTAAGGTCAGCTGTGCTTTGCTGTTTTACAGAACCAAAGGTCTGTGTTGTTTCATCTCGTTTGCAGACGTATAGATAGATTTTATGATCGGAACACTATAAATGTGGAATGGGAAAATTCGAACTAGAAGCTGGCAAATAAGAAGCTGACTTCAGCCTCATAACATGGATTTTGAATCCTAAATAATCATTGAAATTTGACTGGGTGGGTGATAACACATTTTTAAGTGGGATGAAAAACAAGAACACTTTATTAGTATTACTGCTTTACATGGACTTTAAATGATAAAGAACGAATGTATGAATAGACGTATCTGGGAATTAGGCTACATGACATTTTGGGAGTGGAGCAAAAGCCACCCGAAAACCACTGGCCTCGCAAAGTCCAGCTTTCGGTAGCTGACAGATCAGCCTGCTTATCTAATGAACCTCTCTTAAGTCCATGGATGGTTTTGAGGTTGCTTGCTGAGGTTTGTAAACTTGTTCTGGTAATGTTATTGTTTTATTCTGCTTATTCTAGCTTTATTGATTTTCACCAATAATTCAGCTTCTAGTCTCCTTAGACAGAGAAATCACACTCGGTGAGTCAAACTGGGGTTGAAACCAAGGTCGCAATTTAATGGTCTTAAGAAGAACTTGAGTACTACTACAACACTACGGTCAGAAGCTTAAAGATAGGAAGCAATCTAATTCAGAGGTTCTTACTGATGACTGGAATGTATTTCTTCATTACATAGCAAAAAGTCATTTACAGCCATTTGACTGTTTAAGAACTAGACACTGTGGACACATCTACACATTTACACAGAACCGTTTCATTAATCACTTATTAAACTACATCACAGAAGAGTGCACTTAAGCAATACGCCCAGTCAGATTTAGTATTCAGCATCTTTCCTGTGGTCCTGTAAAAAGAAGGAACTATGTCAGTGACTGCTCTCAGAGACACAGTGTACTTTATCAATGAGGTGAGTTAAATAAGAATTCTGATGAACTTTCAACATTTCTGTGTAATATATGGGTAGCGGTTTACATTAGGTACTGACTAACACGGAGTAATACATTAACAATAGTTACAGTGCTTAACTAATGTTAAGTAAACATGTAATAACTACATGTTTACATGTTAAGTAACAGTAACAGTTGTTACAGGTCTAATTAACATTAGTAAACTATTATTATTGTATAACTTCATGTTAGTCAATGCATTAATTCATGTTGAAGTGTGTTTTTATGATGTGGCTATGGCGACCCCTGGTTTCTATCACCAACACTGTAAAGACACTTCTCTGCTATGAACTGTTTCACACCAAACCACTCTGAACGACTTTCTGCAGAAATTTAGCAAAATGGGTAGACTCCCTCTTTAAGGCCACTTACTCACTGCACCTGCGTAGCACCTTAGAAGATTCCCAGCTGTTTTCTTTTCTTAATATCTCTCTTCAGCTGGCAGGCCGCACAGGGGAGACAGCAGGAAACGATCATGTAGTCTTTACACATGGAGCCCTGCAGACAGAATCAAACAGCAGAGGGCGCTGATCACTCCGATCACTTGTAAAGAGTTTATACTGTAGTTTACTACTGGCTAGTTCCCCTTGATTAAACCTAAATCTGGATCACATAGGACTTTAATGGTGAAAGGAAATTAGACAGAGGCTTCTTTAAATTTAAGTGTGAGAAATCAGCCCTATAACTTTAAAACACAAACTGTTAATAACAACCAGACACATACGTTTCATCTGGAGGGCCAATATCATAAAAACTTCCTAAATACATTAGTGTCATGTCATATGGAAATAAGGTTATTAGACATGTTGTTCACTTTCCAGTCCATTTATAGAAACTAAAACTCAGAATCAGCCTGTTTTTAACTCATTTTTTGTGATGTCACAAAACCCATATCTTCTGACCTCCAGCACGTCAACAGTTTATTTAACTTCTGCCTACATTAGTTTAGTCCCATTCAGTAAAGTTAAGGCCAAACTGCTTATTGAATAGGCAATACAGAGCAGCCAATCAGAACAAAGATCATTTACATATATTAGCTTTTAAGAAGCAGTGTGTAAGTAAGCCTTTAGCAGTGAGTTCACAGATTGAAACCAACTGAATCCCTCCACCTCCTTTCAGAGAATCTACAGTGGTCATCAGGTTTTCTGTTGTTGTTCCAGTTTGAGAGTTTAATTTGCAGTTAAAGGTAATTATACAGTAATGAAAACATAGTGTTGGGCATTATATTCCATTTCTGATAAGAGATTCCCCTGAATCTTACACACTGCTTCTTTCAAGGCAAATTAACACAAACAGACATTTAGTTTGCTTTAATAATGAATTCTGATTGTTTAACGTAGTACTTGGATCTCAAACAGATCGCTGTTTGTAGGATATGGGCCCTTTAAATCAGTGGCTCCCAGTGAGAGTGGGCTGTCGACTGACCTCGATGTTGTACTTGGTTCGATACACGCTGCGCATCGGCATTCCTAATCCACATAAGCAGCATTCACCCATATCGCTGGCAATAGAACAGCCCAGGCAGGACAAACAGAACCATCCCATTAGACCTGCCGAGACAGGACACTGTTTAAAGCACTGAATATTTAAAAAACTCATAATAATAACTGAAAAGCACCTGCATGTTCACCACTGTTCAGGAAGTTGAATCACAGGACATATCGTCACTGTCCAATGAAAAACATGTATCTCCACTTTTTATGATTTTGACTTTTATGTAAGTTTGATCACATGAGTTGCCGTTTACACTGTTTGTGAATTTCATGATGAATGGACCAAAAGAAATGGCCCAAAGATCACTTGGAAAAAGTCTGGTTTCATTGGCTTACATTAGAATTAAATTGGGTTTTGGGTTTAAGTTGCTATTTTGGAGATACTTGTTTTTCTTGGGATAGCGACGATATACAACCGCAATGTTGTAATCTAGACATCAAAATGTAACTATATTCTTCTAACTGATAGTAACAAGCACTTACATGATGATAAACCAACCATTTTATTATAAGTTGACGCTACAGCTGTGCTCACCAAAATTTCTTTCAGTGCAAGCTCTCTACAACACCAGGATCTTTCTGTTCATGTTTCTGCAGTACAGTTAGGTTCGTGTTATTCAAAAAAGTGATACCAAAACTTTGAACAGTACTGTATACAGAATGACTATAAAAATACAATAATAAAATCGCCTCACTGGATCAGATGTGAAGCTGAATATTTGACATGTGTGCAGCGTTAATGACTGCAGCTGATCTAAGACTTACATATGCCGCAGTCTTCACAGCAATCATACAGTGTGGTCTGGAACTGTGAGGTTGCAAATCGTCCAGGCTGGGTCATGACCGCCATTGTCTTCTATATAATGAACAACTCAAAAGGAGTTACAGGGAAAAGTATTAAATGAATGTGTGTATATGGGAACCACAGATGGAGTACAACAAACAAAACACTGTTATGGCTGATCAGTGTATCTGTGTAGATATGAAAAGGAAGATTGAGTTTTTTTTACCTGGTTTGAAGATTATTTCCACGCTGTATGTAAGTATCCACTGCAGTGTCCAGTAACAGACGAAAGGGTCATTTATAACTACCCTGAGGACTCACATCTTTTATAACTTTGTGACCCGACACAGACAATAGCCCACTAACCTAAGATGCGGTCCAGTCAGGTGGCTCTGAAGCCTCACAACATCATTAAGTTGTATTCACACCCATTTCTGCCGTTTATAACTCTCCCACCCAAACCAATTTACTGCTTTATTGTGAGCATGAGATGTAACACAGCATATTGTGTCACATTAATGTGGCCGACGTGTTGAAAAAGTGTTAGGTTTATTTGTTTAATGTAAATACGCAGAATTAGGACAATTTTTTGTCCTTGTGTCAGCAGCTGTGATGCAATGTAAAGTGACCAGCAGTAACATTTTTAGGATGCTGAGTTTAGTGCTTCCTTGCTCTCATGTTCCCCCTCATTGCTAGATCTAAAATGCTCTTGCCATTCATATCCATTTGATGTTTTTTCTTTTTCTTTTTTAATTTTTTATACAAATAGTACATTTAGTGCTATAACCTGTTTTAATGCTCAGAAAATATATGGACCAAATTTCAGACATGAACATTAATTGGTTGTGTCCAGCTAAACTAACATGATCAGGGTTAATTCAATTCTGAGTTTCTGTCATTCTGCTAGTCAGCTAGTTATACATATCAAATCAAGTGAAATATTAAAGGGCCCATATCATGGAAAACTGACTCGTGCTTTCTTTCTTCGAAGTAAAAGAGATGGATGTAGTGTGTAATGTGACCATGGATATTGTTTCATATATGGAAGCTAAGCTGCAGAATGACCCCATACTGAATTAATTGTTTTTGTCACAACCTGCATTTTCAAATGTCTCCTCATGCAGCTAATGCACAGCTTAGCCCTGCCCGCACTGAAGTTTTTTGAAATGCAAGACACTTTTTACCTTCTGTAAAATTAACAACAAAAGTGACCTCTTTATTAATTTTGTGTGAATCCACATGTATAAATACTCATATATAATACATTATACATGTAGTTTCATCATGCATGGCACAGATACCTCCGGTTGTTCAAGTCTCTGAAAAGCCTCTTAAAATATGGCTTCCCACGCAGAGTGGTTATGTAATATTTGTTCAAACTGTGTTTAAAGCAATGTCCTGTAGTAAAATTCCATTACTACACCTCCCCAGGTAAAACTGTTACCATCTGAATAGGGTCACGTTACTACCACAAATCATAAAGGTCAATGGTTATTGTGGAGTTATTGTGGTAAGGTTGTCAGTTTTATGACAGTTCAATGCACAGCAGTAGCTTCCATGTAGCAAGGTTCATATTTTAAACAAGTTTCTGGGCTCCCACCATTCTTTCAGATTTTCGGAATAACAGTTCAGAAATGAATTCTTCATTGCAGATTACCATACACAAATGTGTCTACAATACAAGTATAACCATTTTTCGTACTATCCAAAACCACCAGTGAACCTATACGTCTCTTCAAAGTTTATCTGTTGATGATGATAGAATAGTCATTTGAAAATGAGAAACTTTTAAACGCTCTGCATGTTTTGCTCCACTGTGAATGGTTTAAAACGGTCATAAAACAGTGTGTCAGACATCAGGCAGGATATTCATAACCATTTCATGTAGTAACTTGCAGTAAGGTGGACGTCTGGTTCCTTTCACCACCACTGTGAACAATTCTGTGAAACTCCTTAAGGTTCTCTAGAACAAATCGTTTTTCAGACCATACCTCAACAGACTGAACCTAGTCTGTAACGATACGATCAGTAATGATACGATCAGTAACATTATGATCCTTGACATTCCAGTAAAGCTGAGTTATGTACCTGGAGCTTCCTATAATATTGTCTTTATCCAGATCTGACAGGTCAAGAGGAGATTTTTCACAATTTTTATTACACAATTAAAGTCTTAACTCAGGATTTTATCTTATCTTACAGCACCGTGAGTTAGGAAATCTTAATACTTCTTAATCACCAATCAGCTTTCATGCCTAAAACCAAACAACCGACCATATAGGACACAGCTGAAATGCACACACTTAATTAGAATATTGAATTAGAAATGTCATCTAGACAGCTGGAAGTTTATCAGGCCTGCTGGTTCTCCACTCACCTCCGATACTCCATTTCCCATAACCCACAACCTGATGACATCACGTGTCCACAATCTTCCAATCAAGTTCTGCTGGTTTTGACTCTTGCCTGTTCCCCTACTCTGACTCTGCCTTGCCCTTTTGTTATGTCCACTTTGCTCTTGTTGCTGCTGTGTCTCCCTACAAATCTGTTAAATAAACCTCGCCTTGATTTTAGCTTAGCGTTCGTCACAATCTGTCTATCAACACAAAGTTATGAATACTGTGAGCGCCCCCTGCTGTTTATCAGAGCATCACTGCTCCGCAGTTTTCATTTCCCAAACACTTAAGCCAAGGGCACTAATATTGTTCCTCCTAATAACCAGTCACCTGTTCAGCTCTGTCTCCTCATTATTCACTACCATCACTGTAATATTTTATTTGAGCAGTTTCCATCCACATTAACACAGGAAGGCAATAAGAGGGGATGGTGCAGATTGTATCTGCAGTGTCTGGGATAAAAAAAAAGAGAAAAACGCTGTTAAAATAAAAACGGATTATGCTGGTTATAGTTATAGTGAACTGCCTGCATAAAACCAGAAGCTTAAACAGAAGTTTCAAGTTACAACAGTTAAGAAGTTTGTGTAGTACTGGTTTTGTATCGTTAATGGAGAACATGAAGTCTGGAACTGAAAATCTATAATAGCTAAATTTGGTCCTAACTGGAGTTGCATTAACAAAGCGGACAGCATATGATTTCAGACTTAGGAAGTCTCTGTAATGCTGCCACAGAACCTAGACTTTCTGGAATGTCTCTACACAATACAATTTTTGTTTACTACAAGCACCATACATTTTTCCCACAAATAAACAAGCCCAGACCTGGAATTCTTTTTGTTTGTGTGTTTACTTCAGGGGGCAAAAGCAACGTTTTTAATTTTTCCCATAGTAAGAATACAGCTCTGACATTATTAAATATACTATTGTTTACCACCACATACTTAATTTCTGACTACCTCAATGTACATGTACACTTACGCTAAGCTGTATTTCACTCTACTCTATATACTAACTGCTGTCTGCACCTCACTTCTAGTATTCTAACATTCTACAGCACAGTTACTGCCCCTGCACATCTTTCATGTTTTTGTTGTTTTATGCATTTCAAAACTGCTATTCAATTTTTCCCCTACAGAATAGCAGCTTAGATCAATGACAAATCATCTATGACTAATCATGATGTCCTGACTCTCAGCCATGGGCAGCTGTAAAAGTATACTTGGGAACTTCTGAAAAAAATTGTAATCCTGATGTGACATACACACGCTATATTTTAGCATGTGTCAGTAATCCTGCTTCTAGCATATTTTTACATAGAGCAGCTTGAGGGTACTGACGTGTACCTACAATAAAAATAAAAAAAAGTATTCGCAAGTTTGATCTTATTTAGTCTATTTGTTGTTTAAAGTGTACTACCGGATTAAACTGCAAGTTGGAAACTCAGAACTATGTAGTGATGATACAAATAGTTCAAAGTGAAGTTGTGTGTTAATCTCTTATTAGCCTGAAGAGGACCTTTCTTTAATGCTTGTATAACTGCAGAATCAGTTTTATAGATAGATATAAATCTATAGATTGAGCATGGAAAGGTGCACTGGAACGCTAACTAGACTAATTTGGAAAACCCCCGAAAGTCTGTCAATATTGACAGAGCTACCCATTGCCCTTTGGGAAGCATGTATAAGATCAAGCACAGGGCGCTTCAGAGACTGCTGTTGTTTGTTGATTGCACTGAAATGATGCACATATGCTTCAATGCCAAAGACGACGTCTGTATAGCCACATTACCGTGCAGTAAGGACACCCTTCAAATCAGAAAGAGCACTTAGTGCTGATTGCAAAGCACTCAGACCTTTAGAAAAAAAAAACACACACAGAGGCACAGAAAAGAAAACCCAAGCACAGTGTGGACTGAGGGACCATTTTTCATTTTCTGCTTCAGCTACACAAACTGCTCCATGCACCATCAGCAATGGCTGATGTCCACATATGCAAGGCTTATTTTAAAGAGGGTGCCAGTTTTGTGGACAGTTTTACATGCCCTCAAGATCCAGGACGTCCAGAACTGAAGTACTGCTGCGGGTTTGAGGATATGAAGTACTGCTGCGGTGAGCCTGGAAACTACTACCCTTACAAACATGCCTACATGTGGAGTCTGAGGTAAGTAGCAGGAGATGTAACATGACTTACTTTTAAGAATGCCTCGTAATTAAATGGGTAACATGTACACAAAGTTGTTCAGAGTGGTTTTGGGTGAAAATCTTAGCTCTAGAGAAACTTACCAGGTCAGAAGGGTGTACAGTGGTGGTGATAGTAACCTGACATCCACCACTAAAATCTCCCTGACAGAAAGTTATTAAATAAAATAGCAACTGGTAAGCACACAGTTTTAGATCTGTTATTTAAAATCTGTTCATAGTAAAGGAGTAATGCATGTAAGGCAAGGTAAAATAGACTGTTTCAGATTTTTGAATATTTTAGAATTATCATCATGTATAGGTTCTTTGGTGGTTTTGATAGTAAATAAAAAGACATGGTAACTCCCTGGTTCCCATCATCACCACTGCAAAGAAGTCTACAATCAACCATTTCACACCTAATCACTCAGTATGAATTTACTTCCCACCCCTAAATTATACAAAACGATCAGCAGAAACCCCTTTAGGTTAAGTGATGGGTCAAACTAGGTGTTGATAACTGCCAAGGAGACTATATGGCTCACATAGAGTTCTGGGCACCCCCAACTGTGCAAAGTGTCTGAAGGTCACCCTTAGTAAATCAATCTCTAGGCTTCTACTACATTAGCCTTGTAGCTTCACTGCAAAACTGAGGAAGCAAACTCTGAACACCAAACCTATTGACTGCATTTAGATTAGAGTGAGATCTGTGCGAGTGATGTTTGTAGCCCGAGTTCACAGTTCTCTGTTCACCCCTTCTGCTCTCTCACTGCAGTGCTGGACTGCTGGTGGGGCTCAGTATCGCTGCTCTGGTTCTGCTGGCATTCCTCACCAGTGTGCTGGTGCTCTGCATCCTTTTCCTTCGCACTAAACCCCGACAGGCCAACACAGAGCTCAAACAGCGGAGCCATACCAGCAGCCATGAAGCGGGTAATCAGTTTGGGGGCTTGTTATGCTTTGCAGGTTTTTCTCTTTCCTTTTGTGTGCTGTAGCTTTCTGTGAATTAAACCGTCTGCAAAATGATCGAGCCCAAAGTACACAGCAGAGGGAGAAACTTTCACCCACAGAAACCACTTATTTCAGCCGCTTGAACTGCCTTGTTGGAATTCCAGCCCCTTTCTCTGTTACAAGGTGACATCACTGTGCAACACAATCCTTACTGCTCGTCTACGGGCAAGCTTGGCAGCCCCATACACAATGCCCTAAAAGCCACTCTGACCTCTAGTCTAGTTTGCAAAGGTGGGTTTTGTTCTACTGCACTTTCAAAACAGAGTGGGCAAGCTGACCAATCCACTCCAGAACCTCCACCCCCAAATTCATTGCCAAGTGTTTTTTTAGACGTAAAGCCTCAGGCACCAGAATGCATCCGCAGCACCAGGCACCAGGCAGAACAGGAATATTTTAACAAAAATCCGGATAATAGGAGCCTCAGTAGTGTTATAGTTCTTTCAGATTTTTTCCTCTTTGGATGTTTCTCTGCCACGTTTCCTTCTTGTCAATGCGTAAAAATGACACCTCGCTTATATTTACACTATTCCTGTTTATTAGCACCACTTATACCATGGGAGCAGTTTGTAACTGTACAATTTCAGACTTTGTTACCCTGTTCTTCAACGATCAGGACCCCACAGGACCACCGCAAAGGAGTGTGCGTGCTGGATCATTCTCAGCAGGGCAGTGACACTGACGTAGTGCTGGTGTAAGTGGATCAGACCCAGCGGTGCTGCTGGAGTTATTACACACTGTGTCCACTCATTGTGCACTCTATTAGACACTACTACCTTGCTGGTCCACCTTGTAGAATCTGTAAAATCAGAAACGATGCCTCATCCGTCGCTGTACTGTTTGTGTCGGTCATCTTTTACACCTTAGTCTGTGGTCACAGGACACTGTTGACTGGAAAGTTTTGGTTGGTGGACTATTCTCAGCCCAGCAGTGTCACGGAGGTGTCTGAATCTCCAGAAGCTCCTGAAACACCACCACCACATCAATGTGACTGAAGTGCTGAGAATGACCCACCACCCACATGATAGCTGCTCTGTGGTGGTCATGCGGGGGTCCAGACCACTGAAGAACAGGGTTATAACATATACAGAGAAACTACACTATGTAATTGTAATTGTAGTAATTGTGCTCCTATATGGCACTTGGAGCTGATCAATGGCTGTAGAAGTGTTCAATGGCTAAAAGCTAATGTAAAGAGATTGTATGAAGATTGCATGTATGTTACACACAGATAGCAATATATACACCATACCAATGTACTGAATACAGATGTTTTCATATATTCATATATCCAGACTGCTATAAATAGCAAACAAAGCTGTTTGAGTGGTTGCTGTAGGAAATAAAAGACACACAACATTATATATCAAACATCAAACAAAAACCTTGCTTCTACTAAAACATCAGCAACTAGAATCCATCGGATACGCCTTGCTTCTGATCTACAAGCACTGCTATAAGTACCTGCAGTTTACTTATTTCCGAAACACCCTGATAAGGATAAGGATGTTTCCTACACTCAATAAACAACATCAAGCTATAAACAGCATCATGGTACACACTATCTCACACACAGACACCCTGAACTTCAGCTGTGACCTAAACACATAAATGTCTTTAAGAGTCATTATGACTTTTTTTTCTTCCATCGTGTGGAAGAAATTCTTCAATGTGCAATCAGGGAGGGTCTCTGAGTTGGCTAAGCGCGGAATGATAAATGTGGTGGGATGGTGGGAGGAGAAGGTCAAGCCTAATATTGTTGCTTAATATTAATATCAGATGGTATACAAGACTTTTGTCTTTTAAGTGATATGGTACACTTTAAAAAGTGTTTCTTTGGTCCAACCTAAGAAGGTTACTCTAATTTATTTATTTAACCTACAAAATTATTTTTCTACAAATCAAAGTCATTTTTAGGCTGCAATTTTTACAGTGTATGTAGGCCTGGACTGTAAAAAGTGCAAAATTAACAAATTAAAATTGTTACAAACAATTGAATAAAATTTACTCAAGTCAAAAAGAATTTACTGATGTTTAAAGGATCGTTTGATCATATCTACAACACAAATACAGGCATTTGTAGAAATCTGAGTTTCGACACTAAATAAAAGTTTCTAAGTTTCTAATGGAATGTCAATGTTAAAATAGTAAAGAAATGTAGAAACAACATGTTCACTGTGTGGGCTATTTTGCCCTACAGCACCCTGCGTGTATCCTTCCACTATGAATGGATTTACAACACGGTCATAAAACAATGTGTCAGGCTCCAGGAGGCGTATTCATAGCCATTTCATGCGATAACTTTCTATGAGGATTTTCCACACTGAGCCATGCTGAAGGTCTCTGCCTACATCTTAACCACTGACTTATGTTACTATAATCAGAGACAAGAACTACCAAGATAAAACAGGGTCCACCTTAAAATGTAATAAAACACTATTTGAATTTCTTTCTTCTGTTACCCTTCAGATCCCAGAGAGCCATCACCAACCAGAGGGAGCAGAAACCAACCCACACAGAAGAACACAGGAAACATAAACCCTCTTGCGGATCTGACCGTCATATAAGCTGGTGATTCAGAAGGCCAGTGTACACTCTTAATTCCTGAAAGATTAACCTTCCTTGTGGGATAATAGCTTTGTAACCATCAATGATTTTTCATATTTTTCCTTTTTTATGAGGATTAAAGGAGAAAGCTTTAGGAAGAGGTCAATTATCAGAAATGGATTATAATATACAAAACTATACAAATATACTGTAACTACAAATCACAGTGTTCTCATTAGCCCAGAACAGACTAACCACATAAAAGATTAGTCTCATTAAAGATAAAAGAAACAGGAAGAAGAAAAAGTCATATCAAATGTGGTACCATAGTGCACTCCTATCAGTAGCTCTGCACATAAAACTGCAGGTAGGATATTTTGATAGAATAAATCTCCTTATCAAACAAAACTACAAGACTAATGTTTCTATTTTCATACGCCTGTTTCTTGTTTGTATTTTCCCGTTCCAGCTTAATTGTTATTATTTTGAGCATAATTTGAGGAAGAATGGTAAATTTTGCACAAGAAGCTGCTGAATTTCCTCATAAGAAGCCATTTCCAGGAATAAAAAATGGTTCTGACCATTAAAGAGCAGGATATGTTTTGATGGCCTAAATCAGCTTATAGCTTATAGCAGTGATTGAGCTGAATCTGAACCGAACTAACATAAAAACACAATAAAACACTCGATTACTGCACTGTACTAATATATGTATGCCAGGTAGATTTCTGTCATTATTCTGGCATTTGGAAGTGTTTGCTTAATTGGAATATTTGTATTTGACTGATATGTTAAACAGAAATTAATCAAAACCTACCAGGTCACAGCCATGTGTGTTTTTTTTATTTTTTATTTCATTTCTGTACAAAAATCATACATTAGCATACAAAAATACAGTGGGGAAAAGATCGTCTTCCAACCAGCACCGACAGATACAGCTACTTATTTCAGGGGGAAACTTCACTGCTTTAATAGTAACATAACACATAGCTCTGAACAACAGTTTCTTCAGACCACACTCTTTCACGTGTAAAGATGCATATGTCTTTTGTGTACGCTTCATAAAAGATGCTGTATTGGACGTGGTCCTTCGTGAGGCGCATCTAAGCAAGCCGCTGTTCAGTCTGTGTCCGAAGACCCGCTGGAGCTGTCTGAGGAAGACTGCGCCTGTTTCTTCTTATGCTGTTTCATGCGCCGTTTCTTCTTCTCTTTCTTCTCCTTTTTACCTTTCTTTTTATGGCTCTTATGCTTTTTCTTTTTCTTGTTCTCCGACTCCTCATCATCATCGTCGTCACTGGATGAATAAGACCTGAATAAAGTAAACGACACCCGAGTAACTATCACTGTGTGAAAAACATACTAGCCAATGTATACAGCACTGTACAAGAGCAAGTTGTTTAAAGATGTGCAGTAAAATACGAGTAATAGAATCAATAAAAAATCATACATCTTAACCTATATATTACTGTATAACTAATTATCTTATATCCATTTCCCAGGAGAAGACTTCAACGTGTATCTACACTCTGTCCATTTTATCAGCTCTGCTTCATACTTCTACAGTTACAGACCTAAGTCCATCTGTTTCTCTGTATACTTTGCAGTGACGCTGATGTGGTGGTGTGTTAGTGTGTGTTATGCCTGTGTAAGTGGATTAGACACAGAAGTGGTGCTGGAGTGTTTCAACATGGTGTCAGCTCAATGTCCACTCTATCAGATGCTCCTACATTGCTGGTCCACCTTGTAGATATAAAGTCAGAGACAGTAGCTCATCTGCTGCTACAGAGTTTGTGTCAGTCATCCTCTAGTCCCTCATTAGTGGTCAAAGGATGCTGCCCACAAGATGCTGTTAGCTGGATAGCTTTGGTTGGTGGTCTGTTGGCTGGATAGCTTTGGTTGGTGGGCTATTCTCAGTCCAGCAGTGACACCGAGGGGTTTAAAATATTCCAGCAGAACTGCTGTCCCTGATTCACTCACACTAGCACACCACCACTATGTTAGTGTCAAGGCAGTGCTGAGAATGATACAACACACAAAAAAATGGCGGTACTGACCATTAAAGAGCAGGGTAACAAAGTATGCAGTGAACAGTCTGTAACTGTAGGACTACAAATTTTCCTGTATGGTAAATATAGCTAATAAAAATGTACAACGTGTGTAGATACAAGCTACTAATAAAGTGCTCAGAGACTATAAGTTTAATGAGTAATTTTTAGGTTTTAGTATTTTTCATTCAGTCTCTGAATGAGACACATCTGTACTGCATAAAATCAGTCAGTATTTTCTCTCCATTACCTGGTTTGGTATCTTCAATACTTGAATGATGTTTTTTTTTTAAATGAATTTTTACAGTGGTGGTAATGACAAACAGGGATCGCAATGTTTACAAGAAAACACTGTCCAGGCTTTTTCACACCAAATCATTTTGAATGTTTTTTATCGAAATGACAGAATTGTACAGAAACTCGCAGGAGTTCCTCTTTAAAACGTCCACATAATTGGTTGCATGGCTAGAGGACTCAAGGACACTGCAGCAGACCACTTAAAGGATAAAAGGTTATTTATTTTGACCATTAACAGCAATGCTGTGCCCCACTTCTGCTTTTAGCATCAACAATATCAAACTAGTGCCCACATGATCAGTGATTTCTGGAGGAAAAGTAAGGGAATCTATGGACTGAAAAAAATGTCTCATACGATTTAACATCAGAATCTTACTGCATATATTACTCTGGATGCCTTTTCACACAGTTTGAGTTTATGTGTTTATAGGCAGTTGGTGGTAAAACCGATCCTGTTATTGCTTTGCTCATGCCTTGCTTTCTGTTTCACTGCAAACAGCAAGAAAGTGTTTATTTGAAGACTGAAGGAACCTTAACCTGTGTTAAGTTAAGCTTGTTCTCGCAGGTAAACAGTAAACATGTACGACCATATTTCTTTCCTCTTAATTTACACACTGCAGTCCTATCTTGGGCAGCACCTCCGTTAGCCTGCCCCGGACTAATCACAAGGTTGACCTCTCCTGCCCCGCCCACACTAAACAGTTTCAGAGTCAGAGAAACTTAGCGAACTAAGGATAACCGGCATAACCAAAAGCTTGCAATCCCAATCCATTTCCAAACTAGCATTGTTCCTTCATCCGTTTATTCGCTGGTCCATACACTAACATTGTTCACTCATACGTTCATTTCCTTATCATTCACTAACATTGTTACTTTTTTTTTCTTTATCCTTAAACTAACATTGTTATTTCATCTGTACATTCATTTATCCATATACCAACACTGTTCATCCAAAGGTCTGCTCCTTTATTTACATCTGTTTGTTCATCTGTCTGTCCATCCACATTAAGTCGTGTTTTAATCACTTATATCTTATATATTTAACTGAAGTGGAACTGAACACTAAACTTCAGTCTCATTCCAAACACTGTTTTATATAGTGTTCCCTGAACTAGAGTGATCAAAGTGGCCATATTTGTTAAACATAAAGCCTTTTTTAATGATCTGTATATTAGTAAATGCTGTATGGTGTTCCAAATACCTGGCAATACAACATAAAGCCAAAGGGCAAGCACAGAAAAATACAATGCAGGCACAGGATGTAATATATGCTTACAAAAATTTGCTCATCGTCACTGAAAGTGTTGCAGGGGTCAGGCTCAAGCAGTTACACTATTCTCTGTATAACAAAAGATACTTGAATATGAGAAAAACCCCTTTGTAGATATGCATAGAGAGATGGTCCTTTGAAAGAGGAGATTGTTTACTTGCTTGACACAATCATTAGCATATAGACTACCCCCAGCTCAGACATATCTTTGTGCACAATTTCTACTTTATTTGCTGAACTTAACACACTGAACAAATAAAACACAAAGCTTTTAATATGCTATTTGAATCTATTTTAAATCTATTTTGTTTTTTTGGTTCATTTGTTAAAATCAGCAAATAAACTGTAAATATTATTTTATTATCACAAATACACACAGCTGTATATACAGGCTTGATTTCACATGATTACCTCTTTTTTGCTTTTCGACTGGATCGCTCCTTACTTCTCTTTCTATGTTTCTCCTTCTTTGAATCCTCATGAGACCCTGCAGCAAATAGCATATATCAAGCTTAAAATGCATTAAAGACAAGAAACACAAAGGAGGTCTATATGACAACAGCAGCAGAGCATGAAAACATACAGAATCATACTTTAATGTGAAATCTAGTCTCCTGTATCCTGAGTCTCCAAACTATACTGCACTATACTGCACAAGTGTGTATACGCAGGAGCAGAATTAGAGATTCTGGGACCCTAAGCAAATGACAGATATGGAGCCTGTGGATGTGGATTTACAAAGTAGTTCACATCACATTTCTGTGGGGTTCTGTACCAGTATCTATTTTCTAGCTGCTCTTTATTGCTGTGAATTAAACATGGTGTTTTTGTCACTGAGACTTAAAGAGTGATACGTGAGTTCTGTTCTGACTTGTATTATTTTGTGTCTCCTTCAAAAAGCAGTTGAAACACACATAACTACAGTATAAGTAGGAGGGGCTAAACTGCTATAGAACAAATAGGTAAATGACGTGTCATGACATCATGGCTGTTTGCTTATGTTTTAAAGCTATGCCTTCAATGTTTACACACTACAAGAAAAAAAAAAACACAAGTAACATTAGGTTTTCCATGATATGGGTCTTTTTTATAGACATTTTATTAAGCAAACAAATTCTCACTATACTGGCACCTGAGCTAAAAATTATGCAAAACTAATAACCAATATAGTAAGAATTTTATTTAATTCATAAACTGGTTAACTATGAATTATAAACTATAAATAATACAGCTATAACTATTAACTTTAAACTATAAATAATACAGTCTGCTATAGAAATATATACAAGAAAGTGTATCTACATCGATACAAAACACATTATAGAAAACAAATAGAAAAAACAAATATGTAAAAATACGTATTAAAATCCCAGAGATAAAAAACAAACAACTTTTTTCTATAAAAACGTGTCGACATGTAAACTACATGTTAGTACACTTGTTTGCTGCTATACATTAAGTGCAAAATTTTAAAGTACCAAATTCTCCCCAGTGGAATCAACTAATAATAATTTTTATATTTTTTTATTTCATTTGTTACCGAAAACACATTATTTGACCAGGGGTGTTCAAATAGGGGCATTGAATATAACTGAAATAAAACGTATTTCCAACTTAATGTGAAGTGACAAACCTTTAGAATGGCTGCTCCCAAAGATCTCCTCCTTATTGCCAGCTTCCTGTTCTACTTCGCTCTCTTCACTGCTTGTGCTGCTGACGTCCAGAACAATATCCTTCCTCGGGTCCACCCGCACAAAGTTTCGACATTCGAATGTAAGGTGGCCCGCTGGTGAGGACACAAACAGAAAACATTTAACACAGTAAAGTAATTAAACTGACTAATCCAAGGTTTGAAGTATCGGCTACATAATAAAATGGGAAGACATCACATTGAATACTCACGGTAGCCACATTTTTTGCATCCAGCTCGAATGTTATCCTTGTTAACACCTGTTAGAGGAATAATCTTGCTGTGAACATTTTTATAAGACATACAGAGCTATTCTACTCCATGTCACTTGTGTCTTGTTAATAGTGCATGTAGACAGTTAAATAGTGCACAAAGCTGAGATCAGGCTCTTCCTGATTTACATACAGGTATGTATATATTTGCTATAAATACCAGCAAATTACCTTCACTGATGTAAAAACAAACGAGACACTTTTTACTTACTAGAAATTGTTAAATAAAAATTTCACAATTTTTTCAAAATGTATATATAACTAAAGGTTAAAATAAACAAAGGCATTCAAAGTAGTTTGGTGTGAGACACTTGTTCACAGTGGTGTGTTTTTCTCACAGTATTGTTTTCTCTGATTTACTACTATTTTACCATCAACATTACTTAGAAAATGCAGGTTCACTTGTGGTTCTGATACTAAATAAAATGCTTATATTTGTTTTGGCAACAAAGACATGGTAACCTATGGTTCTCATCACCAGTTTCTACACAAATAACCATGTCATATCAAACAACGTATAGATATCTAAAGGAGCACAATGTTCAATAATATCAACGTATGATGTATGTTTTTTTTTGCAAAAAATGTGTAAATCCACTCTACTACTAGCAGACAGTGCTTTGGGAAAATCTAAAAATTCTGAAATGCTGAAAGACACATTTAAATTTAAAGTAAAATTCCAACAGTATTAAAAAAATTCTCACAAATCATTCAGTCTTTGAGATGCAAACAAAATCAGTCACAGCTGTTTGCTGTGAAATGGTTGACTGTGGAGACACACACACAGACATTATATATATATATATATATATATATATATATATATATATATAGCCATTTTATTGACTATACAAAACCACCGGTTTTATAATAATGGTGCTTAATATAAACCTGAAAATCACATTTTTCTTTAGAGACCATCCATGTTGCATGCATCCCTCCACTGTGTATGAGTTAAAATACATTTAGCTCAAAACATTATCACAAAACAGTCCTAAAATACCGCCTCAGACATTAGGCAGCATGCTCATAACCATCTCATGTAATAACTTTCTGTTCAGGAGATTTCAGAGGTGGAGAATAATCCTTTATTAATATACGTTACACATACTGGGAATTAAGTGTATTAGTCTTAGTGAGTCACACATGTATGACATGTAACATATAGACCAGGCAAAAATAAAATTAAAAATAATTATTTAATAATTTATATAACAAAATAAGAATAATAAAGAGCTGAAAACGGTGAAAAGATATACAGTATGTGAATGCTTGTACATATACATAAATGGCTATTCTATACACATGTCTGAGTAGACCTTTATGGTTCCAGATCACCACCATTCTGACTCGGTAAGTTTCTCTAGAACTGAGCGCTTCACAACAAACCACTCTGAACAACACAACACGAGTTAACAGTACTGAGCATGTACACAATACTGGGCTCCGTTTAACAGCTCCGAGTAATGAACTCGATAAGTCAGCTACTCGTGAGCTAGACTGTTCCGTTCCATCTTAAATGGTGCAGCAGTTAGGGGCATAATCGATATTTATCATATGATCTCATGTTAGTTATAATGCGGAGCTTCAGCACTTTGATGTTGTGGACGTCGCTGCCGCTGGTGCGGATGTTCTAGAACTTTTCCGACGATCTGATTCTTCTACATGCGCAGACATACAGAATCCTGAGCTCCACACTAAACGAGGATAACATAAGACAGTTCTGTAAACCATACATACCCGGGAGAGCCATGTTTCCCTATTAAAAAGGTGGTTTTGTGAAAATCAACTCGAGTCCCCCAAAAACTCTGACTGGTACGCCTTTTCCGTCTCTTAAAAGTGTCCGGTGGGAAACATTCAGAAATTACATTTACAGAAAGCAATGAAAGTATTCCAATATACAGGGCGATTTACAAACACTGAAAACGTTTGGGTACGTCCAAATATGCTCTCATTGTTTTTAATTCCTTACAGTAAACAAGTAAATTGTTTCAACCCCTTTTTTCAGAAAAATCCACGAGCCCGTGAGATGGCGGAAGTGAGGCGAAGTGGATACACAGCGGCAGAGAAGAAGTCGAGAGGCGGGGACAACCTAGCGGCTCACAGGGGAATTCCACCCGCTGTTCAAAATTCCCGAGTCAATCTTTGAAGCGGAAATCATTTTTTCCTCAATAATTGTACATAATACGTGAATTAATTGAATCAATTAATTCACAAAAAGGATTAATAAAATTCAGTAATATATTATATGTCCCCCTTCTTATTTAAAGAAAGTTAGGAGAGTTTACTTTATCATGATACGGGTTCTTTAAATCCCAGCAGGCCGAGCGCATTGTGACCCGTGAAGTGCACGGTATAGGGCGAGAGTAGAAGGTTGTGCTTCGTCCTCTGTACTGTAGGTGGTAGCAACACGCCGCATAACGTTCAGTCAGCAGTAAACATGTGAAAGAAGAAGAAATCTAAGCTGGCGGCGGTGAAGTGCTTCTGTTAGCGTGACAACAAACCTTAGTGGAACTACCTACATTAGATTTTGTCCTTTGTCTGTTGCTGTGTCTCAGTCTAAGATAAATATCGGAAAGCAAAATGAGTAACATATACATTCAAGAGCCGCCAACAAATGGCAAGGTGCGTAATAGCCTGTGAGCTAGCTAAGTAGCTAACTAGCTAAATAAAGTCTTTGCTCAAATTAGACATTTTCATAGTGAGCGAATGGATTAAACATTGGAGTAAACATTTTGCACTGCATTAAGTATATTTTTCTTACTGTTAGTCACGTTAAAGTTAGGTTGTAGTTATATATATTTGGTTGTATATATATATTTAATGTATTGAAATTAAAGGGAACTCAGCCTTTTGCATGACATTCAGAGTGGTTTGGCCTTATCTCTTCAAAATTATTCGTAGTGGCGATGACATGAACCTCCTCTAAAGTCTCTAATTGTTTTATGGTAGATTTGTTTTAATGTATTCACGGTGGAGTGCTGCATACAGGATGTTGTAAGGTGAAATGGACCTCAAAGAAATCCTATATTTTACACTTGTTTTACTATTTTACAATCATCAACAATACATGCATACACACTTAGGTGGGTTCACTGGTGGTTTTGGATAGAAAATAAAGTTTATATATTTGTGCTGTAAACATGGTGACCCCTGGTTCCCTTCACCACCACTGTAAAGACTCAGTACTTTGCTCTACAATTAACCATTTTACATCAAACCACGCTGAATGTTTATTTCTCAATTTAAAAAATAAAATAAAATAATAATGGTTGGAAAGCAACTTAACGCTAAAATGTGAGCTTCTGTTTTCTCCTAATTCATGTCTGTGTCCTTACTCTCATCAAAGGTTTTGATTAAGACCTCTGCTGGTGACATTGATGTAGAACTGTGGTCCAAAGAAGCTCCCAAGGCCTGCAGAAACTTCATTCAGCTATGCATGGAAGGTAGACTAGCACAGTCTTTGTTATAAACATACATGGATGGATTAGGGTGCTTTGTTTATTATAACAAAACAAATATTCAAATGTTTGTAGACATGTACTCATCCACAGCCTCTATGCTTCTGGAAAGGCTTTACACTTGATGTTGATATATTACTGTGTAGATTTGATTGAATCAGCCACAGGAGCATTACTGAGGTTGGGCATCGTGTTGGGTGTTTAGTTATTGAACTTTTGAAGCTCATTCAAAAGATGGTTTATGGTGCTTCATCATTCCACAGGCCAATGCTGGGGTGCCCTGTACTCCTCTAGCTGATACTTGACTGATACTTGGCATAGTGACTTTGGTACTGTTGCAGACAGAGTTGGCAGAGCTAGCTAAGCATTCAGCTGAATGCCTGCATCATTAATGGTTCACTCAGTGTAGCTGCAATTAGCATGGAGAAGGTGTCTCCACACTTTTGATTAGATAGTGTATGTGATCATTGACTGTCTATGACTTTTGGTAAAGTTTTTAAAGCAAAATAAGATATGACATTTACTTTTGTGCTAGGTTACTACAACGGTACAATATTCCACAGAGTGGTGCCTGAGTTCATTGTTCAGGGTGGTGATCCTACTGGTACCGGAGCTGGAGGGGAGTCCGTCTATGGCCGACCTTTCAAGGTAAGACACCTACCTGTCCAAATTGCTTGAGTACCTGTGCTGTGAAAATTTGTTGCATGGAAATTTACAAATGAATGAGTACATACTGCTTTGGTATTCTGTTGTCTTTTACATGGTTTATGTTTCAGTGCTTTGTTTTGTTGTCCTGGTACAGGATGAGTTTCACTCCAGATTACGCTTCAATAGGAGAGGCTTGGTGGCCATGGCAAACGCAGGACCACACGATAATGGGAGTCAGTTTTTCTTCACCCTGGGACGAGCCGATGAAC
Organism: Prochilodus magdalenae; assembly: GCA_024036415.1. Lineage (NCBI taxonomy): Eukaryota > Metazoa > Chordata > Actinopteri > Characiformes > Prochilodontidae > Prochilodus > Prochilodus magdalenae. The sequence continues at coordinate 213,017 of JAMWET010002022.1, read as the reverse complement.
TCAATAACAAGCACACCATTTTTGGAAAGGTAACATTGCTTGTCTTTAGAATCTGCGGTTCAAGGCAAAATACTCCTTCCAAAATAAAAAGTTGGGAAATAATGTAGTGTGATACTGTACTTGAGGTTCTGCATAATACTCAACATTAAAATTTTCTGAGGCTTGTGAACATGTTGGCAAATTTGCAAAAACTGAACAATTTAAGAAACAATAGCTGGAATCATTTAATAACATTTGATCCAATAAAATACACCCAGTCAGTTACTTGCACTCTGTAATATAGTAATATAATAATTATTACTAATTATTATTCACATCATACACTGGTTGTTGTTTACAAGCACTCTGTGATCTTTTGATGATGCTCTTTGTGATGATTAGTGTAGACATACTAATGATACCTATATAGGATATTGGATATATTCATAAAAACATGTACAGTGGTACCACATTATTAAACCCAGGAAGCACAATACTTAATTGGATTTGCACATGTAGTCTTGTTAATTACTTACTGTGTATGTAAGTATTATTCATGGGTGGTTGTTGATAGGGGTAGGAATTGCTGTTGGCCCTATAATATGATTTTATTGTAATGCAACAGTAAGATTTTTTTTGTTCATCTCTGTTCATTTCTATGCATTTGGAAGTCTGTAAGGCTAACCCCCCCCCCCCCACCACACACACACACACACACACACACACACACACACATCAAAAGGCACAATATTGCATGGTCGAGAGTTTTTCCTTACCCCACTAGTTGTCATAAATGGTATATAATAAGTCATTTTTAATGTAACCCCTGATGCATTTTTGCTTCCAGGTTACAGGTGACACTGTGTATAACATGTTAAGGTTAGCAGAGGTAGAGTGTGACAGTGACGAGCGGCCACTTAATCCACACAAAATCCGATCTACAGAGGTAAGACCAGGTCTTCTTAGTGATCATACCGAAAATCAACAGCATGTAATTTGACCAATTTGAGGCAGTCTAGCTTTTGATTATGATTGTATTTTGGCTATTATTTTGTCTATTATTTTGAGATTTTGCACATGTCAAATTTTTCTCCCACAGGTCTTACATTCACCCTTTGATGACATTGAGCCTCGTGAAATAAAGGTGAAAAAAGAGAAATCCAAAGAGGAGGGGAAAAAATCTCAGTCCAAAGCAACAAAGTAAGAAAATCACTTATTGTGAACATGTAGGAAAATATGCTATTCTCAAGTTAAATATTTTCTACTTCACCCTCTTATTTACCAAAATGTCATTCGTTACTTAAAAACAACAAAATCTGTTAAATATGCTGACATGGTTGTGGCTTAAGTACAATATACTTTTTCTTTTTAATCAGAAATTTCAGCTTGCTGTCATTTGGTGAGGAGGCAGAAGAAGAGGAGGAGATGGTCAAGCAAGTTAGCAAGGTAGTCTTTAAGAACACACACACACCACACCCACACACACACATATACACTGCCTGGCCAAAGAAAGGTCACACACTCTAATATTTAGTTAGACCACCTTTACCTTTATCACAGCATGCATCCACTGTGGCATAATTTTCACAAGCTTCAGCAATGTCACAACATTAATTTCTGTCCAGAGTTGCATTTATTTTTCCCCAAGATCTTGTGTTAATGGGAGATTTGTACCACTGTTCTCCAGCAGATCCCAATGATTCTCAATGGGGTTCAGGTCTGGTTGGTGGACAATCCATGTGTGAAAATGATGTCTCATGCTCCCTGAACTATTCTTTCCAGGTGGTTCAGTATATTCAGGTAGTCAACTGACCTCATTCTTTGGGCACATTACGTTGCTGAACCTAGACCTGACCAACAGCAGCAGCCCCGCATCATAGCCCTGCCCCCACAGGCTTGTACTCTAGGCAATAGGCATGATGGGTGCATCTCCTCAGCCGCCTCACCTCTTACCCTGATGCGCCCCTCACTCTGGAACAGAGTAAATCTGGACTCATTAGACCACATGGCCTTCTTCCATTGCTCCAGTGTCCAATCTCTATTCTCCATGCTTTGTTTGCCAGTTAGTCTCACTGACAAGTGGTTTTCTTAAGGCTACACAGCAGTATATATAAAAAATCAAAGTGAAAAAATGATGCAGCAGGTTCGTTCATTTAACCGAAATTCCATTGTAGCAACTTAAAATGGTACTCAGTAGTTTCTGCCGATCTTCCAATTCTGGTGTTCTGTGGCAAATGCCAATCGAGCTCTACGGTGCTGGCCAGTGAGCACAGGGCTCACTACAGGATGTTGGGCCCTCAGGCTGCCCTCATGAGGCCTGTTTCTGATTGTTTGGTCGACACATTCACAGCAGTAGGGCTCTGGCAGTGCACATCTTGTTCCTCCTTGCACAAAGGAGCAGATACCGGTCCTGCTGAGAGGTTAAGGACCTTCTACAGCCTTGTCCAGCTCTCCTAGAGTAACTGCCTGTGTCCTGGAATCTCCACCGTACTCTTAAGACTGTGCTGGGAGACACAGCAAACCTTGTGGCAATGGCACATATTGATGTGCCATCCTTCAGTAGTTGGACTACCTGTGCAACCTCTGTAGGGTCCAGGTACCGCACCATGGTACTAGTAGTGACGCTGACCCAAGTCAACTGCAGAACTAGTGACAAATCAGTGGGAAAAGATGAGGGGGGACAACATGTCAATGACCTAGTCCATTTAAACCATTCCTGTTTTGGGGGGTGTCTCATTGTTGCTCCTCTACTGCACCTGTTGTTAATTTCATTAACTCCAAAGCAGCTGAAACTGATTAATGGCCCTCCCTACTACTTAACTGACCAGATCAATATCCCTGAAGTTGATGCTATACTCTGAATAAAAAGTGCTCCCTTTTTTTTGCGAAGTGTATATATATATATATATATATATATATATATATATATATATATATATATATATATATATATATATATGAAAAACACTGATGCGTTTAAAAATAGTAAAAACTAAAAAGTGCTTTTTTATGGTGAGAGGAGATGATGGAAAATGAATGTAAATATGATGAGGTATTTATAACCTGATGCCTAAGGTGTTCTTTAAATCTATTTAAAGTTAAATGCATTAAATAAAGCTAATTGTCAGAGATCTTTAAGTTAAATAGCAAAAGCTCTGTAGATTAGTTTGACTTTGTATGTAATTGTGTATGTACCCTGATTCAGTTATTGCTTATTTAATAAAATGGCAAAATTTAGTATGACCTCGGAATATCTGTGTTCTCCTCTGTTGCAGACCATGAAAGGAAAAAGCAAAAGCAGTCATGACCTTCTAAAGGATGACCCCAAGTTGAGCTCAGTGCCAGTTGTGGACAGGTAATCAAGCCTCAGCTGCAAGTAATTTTCATTCAGTTTTTTAAAGCAAGTTTGTGGATTGATGCCTTTTGTTTACTTAGTGAGGATGGAGTGTAGATACAAATCATGTAAGCAAAGATCTGCCAGTTAATAAGGAACAATAACATTATTTTTGTGTTTTTTGCAGCACGGCAAGCCAAAGTGTAGAAGGGGATGTTTCAGAGGTGTGTCCTTTATTTAATCTTAAATGTAATGTAAATGTTTTTTGTATCTTACTGTTCATCATCTGCCCTGCCTGTTTTTTTCACCTGTACCTCTGTTTACACCTGTGCTTTTCATGGAAAGAACCGAGATGATGATGATGATGATGATGATGACAACGACTCAGAGAAAGAGGAAATGAGAGAACGCATCTCAAATAAACTAAAGAAAGCAAAGATGGAGGAGGAGAAGTCTGAGGTTAGCGAGGAGAGAGGAAAGAAGAGTAGCCGCAGGTAAGAACATGCCACACGTTCTGTTAGAATTCTCACAAGATCGATCTGCAGACGAACGTTCCTTGTCTGAATGCCTGCCATCTTTATGTACAAATGTCAGCTTATGATAAAAGCTCAATCATCAGAGGCCTTTCAGGGTACTAAAGATGTGGTTTGTGCTACTCTACAGTTGTATTATGTATATTAAAAACGTGTCAAGATTAAAGTTGCTGTCTTTTGCTGGGGCAGTAATTCCACCAGTGTCCTGCAGATGGCAGCATAGTAATGAAGAGTCTGAAAGGCAACTAGAACCTTTTTTGTGGTTGTTAAATGTTTGTGTAGAAGTGTTATACTGTAACTTATGTTGTAAGAAAGTCTGTTTACAGTGTTTTGATTACATTTGCACTTGAATCATAGTTACGCTCATATTTTCTTTGTGGACAACTTAAAGGTTGTATGTAGATTTTAAATGCTGTAGAAATCTTAGAATGATGCCAAACTCCACAGGTGAGTAGCGTGCCTGTGCCCTCATGTGATCAGCAGCTAGTTGGCATCAGGCTTAAAGTGTCCTCCCCTGGCAGTAGTCTAGTCTGTGATGCCTTAATGCTTAAAAAGAACTGATTTTTAACTGATTTTTAACTAACTGAGCATAATTTGGTCTGTGTGACTGGACTTGGTGCAGTGCAGTTTGTAAAACTCTAAATTAAATTGGTTTAAATGTTATTAAATCTCAGGATAAAGATTTATGATGCATCTTTTGTATCTGGAAATGTCTTGAAGTATTGTGATATTTTTGAGTCATGATTTTACAAACTTGTCAAGTAAGCAATGGAAGGAATGGACCTGCATGGTTGAAAGTGACGCTTAGGCTATTTTTTGTTAACTGCTTTGTTTTTAATGGAAAATAGTAAACTCTATAACTCTGTGCTATAAAAAACAAATCTCAATTTGTATAACCATAATAAGCCATCCAAAAATGGATCTTTGAGTGCAGGGGGTCTTTAACTTTAACATGAGTAGGAAATTATGCCACATTTTTCTTCTATTAAATTTATTACGCTTTTGTGACAGATTGTGGTGTCCTGTGGAGTGAAGCAGGTAGGGTCTCTGAATAAGCTGTTGTTGCTCAATGATAGGTGAGAAGAAGAGGTGAAACATGACATTAGTAAAATGATAATTTTTTTCCTGACCTCGAGTGCAAGGTGTGTAAAGAATGTAGAAGACGTTGAGAGAGGGAAATCAGCTATTACATTTTTTTTGTTTGTATTTTGTCTTTCAGATGATGTGATTAGTAATAAACTAGGTTAAAAGGTTAATAGGATAATGGTGACTTTTCATTTTTCATTGTTTCCCCACCCTAAAATTATATTCTAGCTCCGCCTATTCTGCTGCTCTGCATATAAAGGACGTGCTGCAGGACACTGCAGCTCTTGGTTTAGTTGTTCTGTGGCTTAATTTGGCGCATGTTTTTGTATTCTTTACCATTATCTCTGCAATATCATACAGTCTGAGTGAAAACAGAGAGCCTGGCGAGCCAGCTAAGACACAAACACAAGAGTTAAAGGAAAAATGTCTTCTACTTCAGGCAGCCTGTTTGTAGATCAGTATAAAAGAGTATTTTTTTTTTGTTCCGAAAGCCCCTATTTAACCCCCAGGGACGCAGTGTGAAAGAATACCAAACTCATTCCATTCTCAATGACAGGTTCAGCTAAATAAATCACCTCAAGCAGCCGAGCTCTGTTAGGGCTTGTTTACACTGAAAAGTTTTTATGCCTCTGGTCAGTGCACACTCTGTGGGGAATAGATGATGGTGTTTACCATAGATCAAAGATCACCCATTGCTATGTCTCATTCAGAGGTGTTAACAAGCACTAATGACACTTAGTCACTTGAACTCCAGCCCAGCTGCTCCTAATGTGCACGCCAAAGCCCGTGCTGGGCTCGCGTCACTGGGCCGAGCCGGTCTGGGCCAGGTCCTGCAAGGTGAAAGAGAAAGGCTGGCATATAACTAAAATCAGTCTGCCACAGAGAGGGATGAACAGGAACCCTCTTGCCAACCTGGCAGTCCCTGCATTGCTGCGGCAGCGAGACTGCAGTGTGTTATATTGTCTATTGCTCAGAAAATAATTACAAATAAGCTTGTTCTCAATTTTGTAAAATGAAAAGTAAAAAATAAAATATGTGGGTGTTATGTTAAACATTAAAAGAGTAAAATAATACATATATGTGATGTAAAGCACAGCTAAGGACTGGGTGGGCACAGCTAATGAACAACTTGATTGACAGTTCTCTGTTCAACACTTCAAGCCTGACCCACCCCTCATATAGAACTAATATAATTATCCAGCTTTTGTGTGATGCTAACTGGACCAAAGACATTAGTGCACAGACAAGGATGCAGACAGGTGGGTGGATGAATAAACGAGTGAAGAAACAATGTTGGTATATGGATAAGGATTAAACAGGTGACAGGCACCTACGGACACGTGGACACGTGGCTCTGGAAATGGGGACTTTGTTGTTCAGGGAATGCTTATGGAGGTGATACCCGGTTCATATGGAGAAGAGAGAAATACGATGAAGTATATTAGTCATTTATTGGTCATTGGAAAATTATCCAGTTGGTTTACTCAGTACATGTTTACTGTTTACCTGCAAGAACAAGATTAACCTCATTAGAAAGAACACACAGAATTAGGTTTCCTGGATCTTGTAGTAAAAAGTAATTCAAGGTCTCAGTAAATCTTTAGGTATTATATTATTATTATTATTATTATTATTATTAAAACAGATAAACACTTAAATGTGAAAATGTAAAAATGAATTAATCTCCTAAATTAACATCTTATTGGCTGTGGGTGTTGCTGTAGACCAAAAAAAATTAGCTAAACAAGTTCAGTATGTTTATTTGTATCCTACATTCCAACCTAAATACAATTTCGTGTGGTTTGGTAGCTTGCAAGTTCAGAATATTGTTGCTTTCCAAAACAGAAAAACAGGCATCTCTCAGGTAAGTCTCTTTACATTAACTTGCATGGAAAGTAAAGAATGTTTTGCCCCATCTCTGAAGTTTTTTGGAGATACTTTTTGATGCCATTTTAAACCCAAATACTAAAATATGTTTTAACAACCAAAAACAGATCAATAAGAAAACATGCATGGAAGAGCTTTCAGTCCTTTTGGCATTCAGGGTATGACAAGCAATTTAATTTGCGAAACAGTTTGACCCTTTGGAAACAGCATCTAATTAAAATGCTACATCAATACTACGTAGGATCACTGAATGAGATTCATTTAGGCACAAAGTTTTGCATAACAAGAACTTAACGGACCTCCAATAAAAGTGTTTAGAAGTGTTTCCTGGGGGAGTGAAGAAATGATTACATCTTATTAAGCCTGATATGTGTTCCCGAAAATGCAGTCATCCTTTTTTTCCCATAGTGCCATAAAACCGTATGATATTAAGTGAAGCTTAAATAATGAACTTTCTTGGAGTGTTACAAGTTATTGTGGTGCGTGTGCGTGTGCATGTGTTGTGTGTGTATGTATGTGTAAACACGAGAACACATGCTCATACCTGTTATCGTCACAAATTACACTATGACCTGCATCACTCATCTGGTAAGTTATTATAGGTTGCAAGGCTCCAAGCGTGTGCATTAACTGATGAGCTTGTTGTGGGTGTGCTGCAGCAGCTGAAGCTTTAAATGAACGGTGTTTACTAAAACACGTAATAGATAGGTGTACCAGGCTCTCTCAGCAAACTCAGCAGTTGTCTTCGAGTGGTTAAAGTCACACAGAACGTAGAGATGTGCCAGATTGTCTGTTCACAAGCTGTATTATTAGGTCTTACGTCTCCATTGAACACTTGGTAAAAGACACATGTTGTAATTATGTCATGTGATGTAGTATGCAGTGAGATTGCTGTTATCTATCAATGAGAAACTTGATTGTTCCGGCGATGATTTTGACCGCATTGACATTATCAAATGCAACATGAAAAGATGTCAGCCTGTGATGAGCTTGTAAAAATCAAGAAAAGAGGTTGCGCAAAAGATTAAAGATTTGAATTGTGGCCTATTAGAATGGTTGACATATGGATTTCAGAAATGAGCTTTTATAGCCTAATATCTCTAATAATTTCACTAAACTTTAGGAACAACATGCAAAAAAGTAAACATATGAAACAGCCTGATATAAATTTTTGGCATCTTCTGCTCTAGAATATGCCATCTCTACTTCATTTCTCTTTAAACATTAAAACGTTTTGAGAAATATTAACAAATGAAACTGTTTAAGAGAAAAATAAAAACAATAGGCCTGAAAGATTCAAATATACTCACAGCATTGTCGGCTTTAAATGAATAACTTTGTCTGGGTGACCTTATTAGGCAGTCATATTTCACTTTAAACAAGCTAAATAAATATTAAATGGATAAAAAGGCAAATTAAACATTTTCAAGGTTTAATGTTTTAGGGTCTGAACGGATCAGTTGTCAGTGTGGTTCTCTCAGCCGAGACAGGGTTTGCCACTCTTTCAGCAGCGGCTCTCCTGCTGGCAAGTTAATGTGATGGAGCTGTGCGGCTGTTACTGTTTTGTAGACCACCTACACCAAGCTAGATCACCTGTCTTTAGCTCCGTTTTAGTGGTGTATCAGGGGAGGAATGTTGGACAGAATACTGTCAATCACATGGCTGATTTGGCACATTGGCACATTTATCAGATATCATTTTATCATCTTATATATTGTATCATTATTATATTATATTTATATTGCTGGATGTTGTAGGTATGTGAACCCATCAAATGCTACAAATCAATCTTACTGGGAAAAAGTAAGCAAAAGAAAAAGGCTGATTTATTGTTCAGTCCTGTTCTGAGGTGTGAAGTAGCCTCCTGTTGGTATTCTTGAGGATGTTCCTTCAAGAACACCTTTATCAAGGCTCATTGAGGTTTCACAGGTGCTTGAATACCCTGTTAGCTGTTCCAGGTGGCAGTATTCAAATTCTGGGATCACTGGTTTAATTATTTGTAGAGGACAGTCGGGATGAAAACATACAAGGCATCGGTTCAGTCAAACACTGGTATGTTGTGTAAGGCTTGTGTAGTGCAGCAGTACTGCTCTTATTCAAGATGAATCAATTTTACTGTAAATAAACACGATTGAATTAAAGTCAGTTTAAATTTCTTACTATGACATATTTCCAATGAAGTGAGGCACTGGTAGGGTTTCTAAGCTAGCAAAATCATTTATTATTTTATTCTATTAATATGACCCAGTATAGAAATCAATAAACAGTGGACCAATGTTTACAAATGATGATAGCCCAAGTAAATTCTTTTTTTCCAAGTTACTGACAGCTTCTTGGATTATGGAGCTCTATGTATTATTTAAAGGGTCAACCTCCAGTGTAAACCTCAGGTGAACAGTAAATCGAATGGCAGCAGACAAGGCGAGCTCGGAAATCACGCTGTGTACCTTCAGATGTGGACTAGCCTCCTCCCTAGGGATGCACGTGCAGCATATCTGCAGATCAGCTGTTGTCTGTCTGGATAGTTTTGGAATCATAATAAACTTGTTCGTTGACTTGTTTTGCATAATGAAGTAATGTCCAGACCGTCCATGCCATACTGTTTTGATTGACTACGGACAAAATGCACACAGACTGTAGTATATTAAACACAAGCATAAAGTTTGGCTACAAGGACTGTAACCCAACACAGTGGTTTGTCTTGGCTGGGAATCAAAGGCTTGGCTGGTAAGGACGGTGTTGGTGTGGGACAAAGGTGGCATTGTTGCAGTGAAGCAAGCTGCTTCCCAACAAAGCTTTCAGGAGCTTTTAGGTGAGGCGTGCATGCTTTGGTGGCCAGTCACCTGGAGAGGAAGCGCAGGCTGCGGGAAGGATCTAACAGAGGCTGGAGGAGATGGTCTGTGAGGCCTGGGATGGATTTACTGCTTCAAGGCAGTTGGTTTTTGTTCTCAGGCTCTTACAAGAAGTCCCCCTGCCCCCATTGTACACCATTAGATGAAGTCATATGAGTTTTCTTTACTGAGGTATTCAAGCAGGCAGATCTAAAACTGACAGTTTAATATCATGTCGTGTTAGCAGCAGTTTAAAAATATGCGGAGGGCTTTCATATATCTCAAAGAAAGAAGGTGCTAGTCTACACCCTACCAGCTTGGTTGCATTGTGTGATCAGGGTTGATATCGTAAAGCTGGAGTAGGTGAATTTGTAGAAACCAGGAGGTTTTTTTTTTTTTAAAACTCCACCCAACCCCCCACATCCCTTTTCAGCCCTCTTGTCAAAGCTGCTTCCCCAAAACTTATAAACTACACATGAACATGATCTGATTACATCTCATTTGTACAACACCCTGTTCAAAGCCAGTACAGACCAACATAATGACTAAATGCTGTCAAACAACACTTGCTCAAAACTACAACCACACATTGTCAAAGATATGTGTATACAAAACACATACAAGATAAATATAGCTGGCTAACTTACAGCTGCAGCTCAACTAACATTGGTGTTGGGTTAGTGCTGCATTTAGGGTCATCAAAAGGTTGTATATACCAGATAGTTAACTTGTAAATTAGTTGCTAGTAAAACTGTATTTGAGTCCTTGTTCATCAATAGGCTCACCATAAAGAAACAGAAAAGCACATAGGTCTGGAGAATAAATATTTAGCTTCTTTGCTGTCAGGGTCACATGAAAGTGCATTATGTGTATACTTTTGACATTCACTGCAAGCTTTAGAATTTTCCACTTGTGTAAAAGGTTAAAGGTCACATTTTTCATCATCTAATGTATCATCTAGGATCCCAGGTTTACCAGCTGTAACTTTTGGTGGCTAATGAGTGGGGAAAATTGGTATTTCTTGGTTTCTGACACCACTCAAATACAGCTTAATGAATGTTATAACTACATAAACATAGCTAAATACATTGGCTACATAAATTAGGACTAAAAACTAAAAAACAGATAATTGCCTGTCAAACAGAAAAAAAAAGTCTTTCGACTTCCATAGGTTTCTACACTGTTGGAAAACCACACTGATGTTGTTTGACCACTTGAAACATCTTTCTGTTTAAAGCTTTTCTATTCCTGTTATCTTTACCAGTGCAAGCCATTGCAGGGATTGTTGGAATGTAAAGAATATTTAAAAATTGTAGAAAGTTATATATAACTATATATATATCAGCAGCAGTCGCTACTGAACCAGTTGAGTTTAAATTTAATATGTAAGTTTAACATATAAATTTAACAAATAAATGGGTCTACTTTTTTGCAGAATATGTTTGCAATGGTTGGAATGTTTTTACACAAACAGTAAGCCTTCTTTACGTAAGAAAATGCCTCCTTCCACAATAACAGCTATGATACAGAGACAACGCATTATAACGTTATCAGTACAGTGACCTACAGAAGTTTAAAGGTTTTCTGTACAGTGCTGAACTTTTGAAGTCTGGGAATATGGATGTATGGCATGAGGACTCATTAAATTACATTTTTATGGGCCCCCCTCACATACTGATTACATTTAACTTAATTGGGAACATTACCAAATAGAGGAAAACACTTAATAACCGTTTAATGTCGTTGTCAGTATTACTCTGTTGAGGGAGTCTGGGGCCTTTTTTGTGGGGAATGAATGAAAAAACAACATGTTAGATGAAGTCCCGGAGCAGTGAATGTGGTAGCCGCCACTTTTGTTAAACCCGACGGGGCATAACTGAGGAAGTAAAATGCTTCCATATGGCTTTGGGACATGGTGTTTACTGCTGTTGCCAGCAGGCCATACGTTCTTCATAACTCTTTATGCTTTACATTTGGGATTTACCACCGGTATGTTTAGGGCAAGCAAAGTGTTTTTGATTATTTCGTTGGGGTAGGTGCTGCATTATTTCTGTGTGCAAATTGATCAATAAACAGGTCTGTAGGCCATTAGTCAGGTTGAATCCCTACTATTCTAATGATCTTTGATAAAATGAGAATTGCTTTACATGTAGAAAACAACAGTGATTCATTAGCACTGAAATGGTGTCGGTACTGGCAGGGTTGCTTTACTTTCAGCTTATTAACGTTGTCATTTCTTTTTTTTCCTTCTTTAAGAAAATAAACCACTTGTTGACTCTTGTTTCACCCTGTTTATCATTGCTTTGATGTGTACATGCTCAAGGATGTATCATACTTTGCACACCTGAACGTGAGTTAACAAAAAGTTGTGGAACCTATATCTGTTTTCTTTTGCTACCCTCACTAATCACAAGGCTGACCTGTGTTGTATTTTTGATGAACTATAATTGCCCTTCAGTTCCATTAGGTATGAATAAGCCTAGAAAGCCGTGTAGTTGTGGCTTTTTAAAGTCTGCAATTGGGCATGCCTGTTGCAGGGTTCACATATCCTAATACTCTCATTCAAACATGTTTTACACACCAAGACCATATTTGACGCTTGACATTGCAAGGATCAGATGTGCAACTGGCCGTGTGCTCTACAACTGCCTTTGTTGTTCATAATACACAATCGACAGTCTCTAGATGTTTGATCTGCTCTCACGTTTTAATCTAAAGACCTTGCGTGATTTAGGTCCAACCTTAATCTAATATACGTAATCTAGCTAATCTTTGAATTCTGATGAGTAAACCCAGGTGTGTCAGATAAGGCCTCTAAATGATCTCTGTGCTATGTCAGATCTTCAGGAGCAGGGCCTGGGCACCCTCACTTATAGTTGCCTAAATGGCACATTTGTGACGCTTGGAGCGATACATGCAGAGACAGTCATGCAGAAAGTGTTTCAGGGAGACTTTTTGAAAGCATTCAGTTTGCCAAATGTGCAGATGCCCCACTCTTTATTTGTGGTCTTAACTTGGTCATTGTCGTGCAAAGACCTCATACTGAATGCTGGACCTACTATAGTTCCCTTATTCTTTTGACCATCAAAAAAGGCTGATATGTGGAGTAAGGGTCAGCTGATTTCAATACGCTTGTGGTAATCTCAGAGTAGACTTCTGCCTTTGTAAACCTCTTTTTAGGACACAATCCTTGTTTGCTAGCCTTTTTTTTTTTTGTTGTTTTTTTTTTTTTTAATTTCTGCAGTTTCTGGACAATGAAAACGTCTCCCTAGTGGCAACCCAAACACCCAATTACACTCCTCAAGTCGTCTTCCTCTGGACCCAGTGTCACAGCTGCTAATTGGCTGCACCTGTCACTTGTCATCTGTCAAAGTCCGGCACTTCTCTGACCTCTCAGGGAAAGGTGACCCGGATCAAGAAGGCATCACCCCCCTTTTTCAGTGTGTATATGGAAGACCACAAGACTCTAGTAATCCAGTTTTTGGCAGCTCTGTTGTGAATGTTTTGGACCTGCCAGATTTACAAATCTCTGGCTGGCTGTACCATGTCCGCCCTGCATGGGGTAAGCTCGGGAAACGACTCCAGATCGCGACGCGTCAGACTCTTTTGTGTTCGGGCTAAGACGCTGTTGGTCGCCTCCTAATCCGGGTCCAGTCCTGATAATAGTAGTGTGCTGTGGATGTGTCTACCATATTCATTATTTTTACACTTAAAGCTTTGATATTAAAAAAAATGTGGGGGGACCTGATCTATTGGAGTCTACTAACATACTACGTGATGCCATTTCTTCCTAGTAATATGGAAATTGACTTTAGGGGTTAAGTAATTTTATTTTTAGCTACATAAGGCCAATAAATTGCCTTGTTTTATTTTTTATATAAATGTCTATTTTGCACTGGAAAGAATTAGGTGCCTAAAAATGATTTGGCTCTGAACTTTTTCTGAACTTTGTAGGCCATTTTTTAGTCTGGAGCCATGGATAATTATTAGGTTATAGCAGCGTCTAAGAAGAAAAATCGCACAATGATAAATTTCCAAACAAAACCCTTGTTATATTCAGATGTTATAGGAGTCTGGATTTAGCTTGCCCTTAAATCACAGTTACCATGCTCAGTTATGTATTGATGGATGTGGAAAAATATGCCACCTGGTCAAAACAGCAGTCTAAAGTTTCTGAGGTAGCGCCGTGGCTGGCCCACAACTAGCTATTTTTCTAAAGGTGGGATTACACAGCATTGAGCCATTGAGGAGAAATGGCTTACCCAACTTACCTGGAAAATATAGCATCCTCAGCAGAAATAATGGAGCATACGTTGAATTGAGAGGAAAACTATAATAAGAGCATAGGTGACGTCATGCTATAGGTATCACAGCTGTAGGGCTTATTTCTCATCTCCTGACCGTGTGAAGTCTTTACATTTTTGTAAACTGTGCATAAATATCTGAGTCTTAACTGGCCACGTCATCAGTACGATTTTATTCTGTTGGGTGGCTTAGGGCTCAATATTGGGTCCTGTTCTATTTTGATATGTTTTTTTTATTAGCCCAGTTAATCAGTATTTTCAGCTAAATAAATTTTGTGGCTTAAATTTACTACTTGCATAGATGACAATTTTGCATGCAGAGCTTTTGTGCTCTCCTTTAAAAAGCATTGATCAATAGAATGGGATGCCCAATTCACCATGCCCATTGCCAAGTGTCTGCTAACATGCTCTAAAGCTCCCCAGAATTGGAACAGTGAAAGTACACCGTCAAATACCTTTTGAATGAAGCAAACTGGTGCTTGCAATCCAGAACTGACCATACAACATCAGTACCTGACCACACCAATGCTAATGTAGCTGAAAGCAATCATATCTTTACTGCAGTATTCCAACGTCTAGTCTAAAGGCTTGGTTGAATAGGTGTGTGCACACTTCTGGACTGTTGGGCCTATGCTGACTGTTTCTCAGCCTTTCAGTGCAAAAAAGTTGCAGTTCTGAGGATGTAAGTAGCTGTTAGCATTTTATTTCTATTTATTTTGAACATTGCTTTTCTAATTTGTATTTTGCTTTGTGCCTAAAGATTTTTTACTTCTCATATCTTTAACTTTATTTTAGACAGATCTTTGAAACAGTGCTGTTAAGAAAGAATGTAAAGGTCTCAAGGAACATTAAATGATAACAAAATTTAGACTGATATGAGCAATGTTTCTTGCTTTTTCTCATCATACCTCTGCTTTGAATAACCTTTTTTTGCTGTTTGCCAGACTGTTTCTACTTCATGCCTTGTTTAAGGCTTGAGTCATTTGACATTTTAGTTAGGGATACATTGAGAATTTGCCTGTTTATTGTTATTGCTTAAATTTGGGTTTCCCTGTGTTTTTGATTCCAGCAAAGTTTTTACAAAAAAAGGTCAGTATTATTGGAGTGCTGGGAATGATCCACTACCCAAATAATACCTGCTCTGTGATGGTCCTGTAGGTGTCCTAAATATTGAAGATGCACCATAGTCTGTAATTGTAGAACTGCAAAATAAGTTGGACCATTTGCGTATATAGAAGGATATCTAAGGTTTTAATGCTTTTGCTGATCAATGTTTGATCTCTGTACATGCCAGGTTTCAAGAGGGGATACAACACCCAAAAACATTTGCACTACAAGTTTGATACAACCTTAAAACATCACATCCTACTCAAGATGCAGAATGCAGCAAAATGTCAAGTTCCTGTTCCCGGAAACCATCTGTCTTCATAGTTTAGAAACCAAAGTGAACTAAAGTGAACATCATTGGCTTGGATAGCCAGCTGCTTTTTCAGTTTTAGAATCTAGCACCTTGCTCATTTTTGAGAGCTTCTAAATAAAGACATATTGAAGTGAATCTTGCTTCACTTGTTGAGTTGATGCATGGATCCTTTGTTCTTGTGCTCAAGCCCCTCTGCCATGCTGTTAATTCCAAGACGATTACTTCACTAAGACAAATTATTTCATTTTGTTCCATGGAGGGCACATGGATAATGAAGATCTGTGTTTCAACATTTGTAGTGCGGTGTCATCCCACTGCTGACTTTTATCTGATAAATTTTTACTCATTACTCCACTTTCCAGAATAGTTGTCCCAGTGGACCAATAAGGTATTCATCTTGCTCCACAAATCTTTATCATGGAACTTTGTATTATTCAATTATTCAGTCTCCTGTCTATCAGTGGTGGTAGGCTGCATATGTGGGTCATGGGGGGAAACCTGGAAAACTAATATTCTTAACTGTCCTCCTTGAAACGTGATATCATGTTATTATATACACGCTCTGCTTTTGCAATCCATTTCGGGACCTTGACGAAGTGTCCCCTCTGTCTGCTATGCTGTAATTATATTACGACAATAAAACTTTTAACCTTGTGTAAAGGCTAGAGAGTCAGAAAAAAGGCTGAATGTCCTCAGCAGCAAAATATGATGAGCTGATCTGTTTTAAGGACCAAGGGGACATAGAAAGGACAGGCTTGAAACGACCTCCACCAGGCAAAATCGAGAAACCGAGCAAAGGTGAACAGAGACAGAGAGCAGAATCTTTTGACTGCTGTGCCGGCCAAGCGAGAGTTAAACTGCTCACGTCCTGATTCATGAGCGAGATTGGTCGTCGGCCAGTCACTTTGTGTGCTTTCTTTATGAAAAGTAAATCATCCAGAGCTCCTGAGTTTCGCTTATTTGAATTGTCTGAATGAGCGACAATCGCTGGCAGGCCCGGAGAGCTGCGAGTGACGAAAAGCTTTTCCTCGGCTAAGAGGATTCTAAATGTAAATGTCGGGCCCCATCCAGCACCTCATGACTATATCCAAAGACGACCCCCTCCCTGCCAGCACCATCACTGGCCCACCAGCTCCCTTTCTGCATCATTTGTGAAATGACAGTCCTACTCCTGCTGGCGGCTGGAGAAGCTTGTTGAATGGCAGTCATTGTAGCACTGGATGGGGCTGTGTGCCCCTTTGGCTGAGGGGAGCGCGAGACAGTGGGCACAGTCTGGCTCCTCTTCAAAGCATTTGCTCATTAATGACTTTTCAAAGCTTCATCCCTCCCCTCAGCATACGGACACTTTATTCACAATGTTTTCTTTACTTTGGTTAACAAATACTTCTCTTTTTTTTCTCTTTCTCACACATTTTTATTCCTGCTTTCTTTGCCCCACTGTCTTTTTCTTTTTTCCCCTCTTTTCCTGTATAATAGACTCACAGCTCGGCTGTTTTTTAAGCAGTTCAGTAAATGTTTACAAATTCTATCTTACACTTAGACTTCTTGCTGAAGTGTTTTATGTTGGCTAATGTAGCACCTTTGACATGCTATTAAAGCATCACAGAGTAATGAATTGCAACTAGTTTTGTTAACAATCAACTGACTAACAATCCACTTG
Organism: Prochilodus magdalenae; assembly: GCA_024036415.1. NCBI lineage: Eukaryota > Metazoa > Chordata > Actinopteri > Characiformes > Prochilodontidae > Prochilodus > Prochilodus magdalenae. The sequence goes on along the minus strand of JAMWET010002022.1, from coordinate 195,983 downwards.
GCTTCATATCTGGCACATGACGTTAGACAGTCAGGCCTTTAGGGCAGTAAAAGTGGAAGTGCTGGTGTTTTTTAACCAAAAAATCCTGCCTGGATTTTAATTTGTAGAAACTAGTCGCAGTAAAAAAGCAAAACAAAAAAAACCCCATAAAAACACCATTCAAACTGTTCCCCAAATCATACAGCCTAGCAGAGATACTTCCATTTGAATCTGAGTTTCAGTCCACATCTGTGCCAAGTTTATTTTTAAAGCATAAAAAAGTGAACCATGAGTGTGCTTAATTATGGTTTTATGCAAGACTGGCCAAATTACATTCTATTCTTTTTTGTAGTGGAAAAGAAGTAAACATAACCTCTATAACTATTAAAATGTATTTTTAAAATGACTTTTTGCACATTGTAAAGCAAAGCTGTAGGACTTGGCGATTTTGCGACCCCTCTGGTGGACATATGTAATAGCATGCAGTGTTAGGAGTAACATTGTGTACTGTTGGTTGCGTTTCATGATGCCCGCAAAAAGACTTGTCCTTATTATTTTTTTGAGTGCTCTGCAAGAGTATTCAGAGAAAACTCAGTCTAAACTTAGTCAAGGGCGTGTCTTCTGAGGACTCTGTCTTCTGACATTATATTTTAATCTGTGTAGTGTTGATTTTGCATTGAGACCTAAATGAGTCAGACCTTCTTTTAGAGTTTTTGCCTGTGATGTTATTATGTAAAGACGTGTGACGTAGTCTGAAAAACTCTTGCTAAATCCATTCCTGTACCTCTGACTCTTAAATGATTATTTCAGGCTTTACTGGGCGTCGCACAGATGCACATGCTCGCCATATTTTAGTGTGTTCTTTTTTTCTTCTCACTCAGTAATAACACTTCTTTTAGTTTTAACTAATAAATAGTTTTAACAAATAAAATAGCCATTGCAATTGTGGAATGTGTATAAGTTAGGGGCAACTGTGACTGTCAGGCCAAGATCTAAAAGAACTAGAAAACTCCAGCAAAGAAGGACAAAGCAAAACCTCCATATGACTAAGGAAGATCTCCAAGAAGATTTAGCAGACGCAGGAGGGGTGCTGCTGCTTTCTGCTATGTGGCATGCCTTGTATAAACATGTGCTGCATGGAAAGGTCATCAAAAGAACACTTTACCTGTGACACTCTTTACTTAGTATTTGAATTTTTTCTGTGATATGTGACTTTGGTTGGGGTGAAAACCACCCAGATATGGTTTTGCATGCCAATTTACAGCCTATGATTTGGTTCTAGAATTGAAACAAGCTGTTTTCACATTTTTGGTGAATTTATTTACATGAGCTCTGCTCTGATTGGCTACAGCAAAACACCATGATGATCACACAGAATCAACAGGTCAAAATAGATTAAATAAAAATAAAACTTCTCCCTCTGTTCAGCCAGTTTTAGTAGTTACTTGGAGATGCTATATGTTAGCTACCTATATTATATATACACTGCTCAAAAAAATGAAGGGAACACTTTTTAATTTGAGTATAGCAACTCAGTTCAACTTTAGGGATATTGATCTGGTCAGTTAAGTAGTAGAGAGGGCCGTTAATCAGTTTCAGTTGCTTTGGAGTTAATGAAATTAACAACAGGTGCAGTAGAGGAGCAACAATGAGACACCCCCCAAAACAGGAATGGTTAAGTGGACTAGGTCATTGACATTTTGTCCCCCCTCATCTTTTCCGACTGATTTTTCACTAGTTCTGCAGTTGACTTGGGTCAGCGTCACTACTAGCACCATGGTGCGGTACCTAGACCCTACAGAGGTTGCACTGGTAGTCCAACTACTCAAGGATGCCACAAGGTTTGCTGTGTCTCCCAGCACAGTCTTAAGAGTACGGTGGAGATTCCAGGAGACAGGCAGTTTCTCTAGGAGAGCTGGACAAGGCTGTAGAAGGTCCTTTACCCCTCAGCATGACCAGTATCTGCTTATTTGTGCAAGGAGGAACAAGATGAGCACTGCCAAAGCCCTACTGCTGTGAATGTGCCTGACCAAACAATCAGAAACAGGCCTCATGAGGGCGGCCTGAGGGCCCGACGTCCTGTAGTGGGCCCTGTGCTCACTGGCCAGCACCGTAGAGCTCGATTGGCATTTGAATTGGCAGAATTGGCAGATCCCCCACAGGCGCCTTGTGCTTTTCACAGATGAGAGCAGGTTTTACCTGAGCACATGTGACAGACGTGACAGGCTCTGGAAACGCCGTGGAGAATGTTATGCCGCCTGCAACATCTTTCAGCATGACTGGTTTGGTGGTGGGTCAGTGATGGTCTGGGGAGGCATATCCCTTAAAGGAAGCACAGACCTATACAGGCTAGACAACGGCACCCTGACTGCTATTAGGTTTTAGGATGAAATCCTTGGACCCGTTGTCAGACCCTACACTGGTGCAGTGGGTCCTGGGTTCCTCCTGGTGCACAACAATGCCCGGCCTCATGTGGCGAGAGTATGCAGGCAGTTCTTGGAGAATGAAGGACTGATACCATTGACTGGCCCACGGGCTCTCCTGACTTAAATCCAATAGAACACCTCTGGGACATTATGTTTCGATCCATCCGACACCACCAGGTTGCACTTCAGACAGTGATGCCCTGGTCCAGATTTGGGAGGAGATCCCCCAGGACACCATCCGTCGTCTCATTAGGAGCATGTGGAGGCCATACACACTACCGAGTACCATTTTGAGTTGCTGCAATGGAATTTGGGTTAAATGGACGAGCCTGCTGCATCATTCTTTCGCTTTGAATTTCAGGGTGTCTTTCAATTCAACCCTCTGTAGGGTGATCATTTTCATTTCCATCAAACGATTCCTAACACATTACCCAATCTATATGAGGAAAGATATTCTGCATGATTTTTTTCCCCATTGAGATCTGATGTGTTTTCAAAGTGTCCCCTTTATTTTTTTGAGCAGTGTAGTATACCTATGTTCCTGTTCCTAGGACTATTTACTTAAATATTAAAGTTAAAGCTTGGAATTTCATCTTGTGGGTAGTAAGTATTTAAGATGGTCACTGGCAAAGGTATTTTGGATCAGTGTAGTTCTAGAAAAATAAAACTATTTAAAGATTGTAGCAACAGGCTATAATGTGACTATACACCCTTCTTATACACAGCCAGTAAGGTAAACAGAAACATAGTGTTAGGTAACACATGGTGCATTTTCCACATTTCATCTGTTAATAATTCTAAAATGCTAAGGCGGGGAAAACAAGTAAACAGGACTTATGGCCTATTCACACAGAGTACATTTTTTTAATACAAAAAAATGTTATTTTTTAACTTTGTGGTCCCTTCACACCAAGCCAGAGTCTTTTTTTTTTTCCCTCCAAACACTCTGAATTGTTTTTTCTTTTAAGCACTGCAGCTAAATGGTGCACAAACTGGGTACATACCATTACACAGAAAGTACAACAACACAGTGAGTTCACCACCTCTTAAAGGAGCTGAAGCTGGGTGAGTGCTTCTGCCTGTACTTCTGTATGTCAGTCGGGGTTTGCTTGTTTCTCCCCTTTTTCTGAAGGGGTGAATGAGCTGTGGTTATATACAGTTACTTCAGTGTTACTCACTGTCATTCATTGACTCTCCGCTCCTCTGCTGTGTGTTCTTTTGACCCCTGCATATTAATAGTCAGCATGTTGCCTTTTACATGAGCCTTTTGTGCTTCGCTGTAAGCGAGATTTAACAGTTCTCCCAACATCTTGACATATTTTTGTTTGGGCTGCAATAGCAATGCATTCGCACAGCAGTAATTAAAACACTCCAGCATTAATATGTGTGCTAGTTTTTAAAACTTGACATTGTTTTGTCCATAAAAGTCAGACTTGGTGTGAATAGGTCTTTATGGCACTGTTGTCCTGCCATCTTGACAAAGCACCCAGGACATGGGATGCTTGTGCTTCAAGTGTTTGTGCATAGCCGTTTGTACTGCTGTGACAAGCTATCTACACTTAGGAATGTTTACAGAGCACCATGTTGTTGGGTTTCTGTCCAAAATGCTCCTTCACTTTAGATGTCTATAATCAAGTTTTTTAGTTGTTTAGTTTAGTTTTCAGTGGACGCAGCCGTCTTTAGCTGAGGCTTGTAATGCAAATTGTCAAGTTTCCATACTTGATGTAAATTTTGGAGGTGTAAATATAGTGACTCTGAACTGTTACATAACAGTTTAGGATTTCCTGTCAGAAGAAAAACAATCATCTCCAAAGTAGCAGGTTTACAGGACAGGGCAAAAACCTAATTAAATATTGACATAAGTCAACATAAGTTTTCTATAAGTCAATGAAGCCACTTTTTTTTTTCCTAAGCAGTTTTGGGCCATTTATGTTGCTTGATCATTAATTTTTTATACATTGTTTTTTTATACATCATCTGCTGTGTTCCAATGATGCATAAAAGTAAAAATGGACAAAAACTGGAGATACATGTTTTTCTTTGGATGACATGCAGAATTTATATTTGGCAGATTCACAATATGTCAGTTATGCGTACTGAATTTACTTTATTTAACTATGACCATACCTAGGATACACATCGGCCTACAGCACCTTTATGCTGTTCATGTATTGCTGACTTGTTGTGTTTTAGAAGTGCCGTTATATTAGTCAATTAGCTAAAAATGTCTTAAATAATTAGAACATACTGACAGTCACCCGCAGTCTGCTGTAAGATGAGTAGTTTTCTCGAAGGCAGAATGGCAGCCACCTGCCCCTGCTACTCTGGAGTCACCCAGGCTACAGACATTTGGGTTGATTTCGATATTTTAAGCGCATGTTTATGCAGCGTTTTCCCCTGCTGGTTTGTTTGTGCACCTCAAAACTGAGATTTGATGGGGCAGATAAGCACATTTTTGTTGATTGCACTAATTTCTTTTTTTAACATTTGCCATTCTGTACTTTCCTTTCTCATGAAGGTGAAGCATTTCTCTCACTCACACTCCCTTGGTCCTGGTCAGGTGGTTTAGAGGTGTGCAGAGATGAACTTGACTTGAACAAAAGGATACGTCACAATGGGATGATCCTGTCTACAGAGAAATTTCATCAAATGCCAAGGAAAGAATTAGCGGGTGTTCTCTTGCTCTCTTTCTCTCACGTTTTGCTTTTATTGGCACGAAAGCTTGGGTGCCCATTGTTTTTCCGTTGCCTAGGATTTACCTCTCTTGTTTTGTAAATGGTAACAAGCCAGGGCAAGCAAAATGATCACTTTGTTTGAGGTGCTTCCCCACAGAAGACATACATCCATGCGCACCTCTGAAAGCAAATGGTCGCCACTTCCTCTTGAACGCAGTATTTACCTTCTTGGCTCAGTCTCAGAATGCGCAGGTTCTTTTAGACATAGTAGTCATTGCCCATTGCTTTCAAGGTATGTAATGGAGGACCTGTTATTGAACTGCTATAAAACAGCTACACTTATGTTTCTTACTGTACACAAAAGCACAAATGAAAAAACGTCTTTGCCACTAAATATGCTCTCAGATGTATATTTTAGGTGTTAATCACCCGTGCCAGTAAGTCTGTGTGACAGTGTTAGTAATAGATCTGCTGGAGTTGTTGATGTTTTAACTTGCCTTTAAGTCTGCGTTAGTTAGAGAATGTGTTCTGCACGTCTCTGTTTGGAGAGAGTTTGGCAAAACCGTTGGGCACCTGACCCAGCTGAGCTGACCTGACCTGCTCTTTGTCTCCGTCACCTCCATGCTCCCTCTCCAAACAAACCCATCTTAGGCAGGAAATGAGATTGTCAGCTTGAACTAAGATGGAAGACTCAGCCATCAGGCATTTTCAGAGGTTTCAGCAGTGACCGGGCTATGTACAGTCAGAGCTTAAAATATTTGTCTGAACCCAGTTAGACTCAACTAATGGCACTAGGGTTTGGATTGGACATCATTGTCTGTTTTGGACAATTTTTCAAATATTTGTTATTTATTTATTTATTTTTTTGGATGTGGTTGGCTGATAATTAGGCTGTTGGCTAAAGTTTTTTTTTTTTTTTGATATATTGAAATATATATCTAAATAAATATATATTTGATATATTGAAAGTAGTTACATTATTGCTGCAAGAAAACTTACTTAACATATCAACTTTAGAAAAACTTCCCTAACAGATCATTTAGAATATGCTTTTTCAAATTGGCGGTAGGCTGGTTCAAAGAGAATATTATGCTGGGACAGAAATGGCTCAGGCTATAGAGTGGTTCAGACAATACTTTGTTGGCCTACAAAAGGGAGTTTAGAATTTTGACTAGTAGAGAGAGAATATTTTCCAACCGATTTTCCGTTTTTTTGTATTCGACCTCATAAAAGTGCACAGAATTCGGCTTCCGGTACTGCGTGGCATAATTAGATTGTACACAGCTGCGCTCATGAACAAAAAACTCAAGCTGTCAGTGAATAAGGATCTGCTCTCACAGAGAAGCATTGCTGATGCCCTTTAGGTCAGACACAAAGTCGTTGGTCACTTTAAACATTCCATCTTGTCATATTCCCGTCTGGAATTTACTGTGAGACTTTCCCCAGTTTTTCAACCACTTCCCCAATACAGGTGGTAGGTGAAAAAGCATTTGCAGCCAAAGTCTGTACATGCCGACTTTATTGTGAACGAATAAACGAATGGTAATACGCTGATTTTTGAAATCTTTTTAGGCTGAGGACAGAAAGTGCTATGATACTGTGTGTTTCAAGGCAAAGTGCCTATAGCACGGTTTCTTAACATGTTTGCTCGGTATTCTGTGTGCAGCATGTTATTTTGAACCATAGCCATAACAAACTCATTTACACAAACCACTGCTCAATCAAACAGATCATTTATTATAATATTAGACTCGCCTACAAGCATAGCAGCATTAAAAGCATGCAGAGCTGCTGTTAATCCCATTGTGGAACCCACTTCTAGCAAGCAAGGCAGTTAAATGGCATAAAAATACCAAAAACAATTCTGTTGGCTCCAGCTGTCTGGACCAGGTGGAAAATAAACAAGAACTTAAACTGCTGTTCTAGCAGAAGGTTTGTTTGGGTCATTTCTTGGATTTGAATGTATAGTAAAAAAAAAAAACTCACAAAGTGAACACTGCAGTGAATGTAATGGATAGCGCATGTTCTTGAAGATATGACAAAAAATTAACCTTACCACGCCTTAACATTTAATCTGTTTAAAAATAACAGCTTTAGTAGCATAAATAGTTATTGTTTTGATAAAAAATATTTTTCAGTAATTATTCGGGTTATTTTGATGTTTTGTCAGAGAATCACTGTTTTTCTCAGCGTCTTTGTTAAATAGCTTGTGCGGAATCCTGTTCATATATCAGGTCATATATCAGGGCAAGGGTTTTTGCCCACCGATTTGTCCTTCAGTCGTAGTCGTGTAGACATACTTTATTTAGAGTACAGTGGAGTTAGCAGAGAGTTTTGTTAAAGCATCTACGCATGGTCCTGTCCCAGGGTATGAAGGTGACAGGCAGCCTGTAGGTTTTGGGACATATCTGAGAAGACAAATGCACTGTGGTCTTCTCAAGACTGTGATGCTGCTTCTCCTGAGCCCTTCAGGAGGAGGGAGGCCGGCCGTTACAGGCAGGAGATGAAGTCACTCGATAATTAACTTTTACTGAGGGCCTCTGAAGGTCGGACTGTTAAGCGTCCGTTGCCCCGATGCCTCATTTTTTCCCCCCTGAGGCCGTCAGGAGCAGGAGACGGTGCGGTCAGGGTCCAGCAAGCTTCAGGAGCAGGAATATCAAAGGGCTGCTGGAGAGTGCGTGCATGTGTGTATGTGTCGGCTTAGAAGAAGCAGATGTGACGAACAAAGGCAGCCATTGTTACAGCACTCTGCTTGCCTCACGTGTTTCTGGGCTGGGGGCCCACGCTCAGCAGCTTACCTGTGCTCTGTGGCCATGTTTGAGCCTGGCACAAAAGCAGAGCTGTCAGTTCCTATGAAAACATTATTATTTCCCAATACAAGATACCTGCTCTGAAACTGGCAGTGTTCTCAATCTTCTTAACCCTTTAGCTGTCTCCAGTTTTAGGTGTCATTTCACTGTAAATAAAATGAATATTCCAGAATTATTTAGTAATACTTGCCTAATTAAGCATGAATATATGAATGGCTTTAATTTACGTCTGGTTTACATTCTTTGTCAGCAAGTGAGTACACATTTTTTTGGCACATGCCATTAAATTGGCAGGCTAAAGCCCAGTAAACACCAGCATTTCAAATGTTTTTTTTTTTTTTTGCGTTCATTATAATTAACCTAGGGTAAATCAGGTAAACGTAAGTTAAATCACATACTCCTATAGTGTTCTAAATTGTTCTAAAGTGCCAGAAATATGAATAGCTATTTACTGAATAATGATGTATGCACAGCAACACCTGTTCAAAACAAATGGTTTTCATTTAGACTTCCTCCAGCTTCCAGCACTTTGACAGTTTCTCTCTAAACGGTTTCCTCTCTGTGAACATCCTTATAATATTTACTGAAAGGGTCACGGAGAGCCATCCTAATTCCCACTTCTTTGTTTCCTCCTGATGAAATGGCAGAGTGGGGCAAAGCTGTATCATGGTTTGTATCACTCATAACTGGTGTGGATGAGTCTACTTAGCAAGTTAGATATATACTTAGCAGATACAACCTAGCAGATGCAACAGAGTAGTGTGCCTAAGATATTATTTAAATTTAGTCAAAGTTTAAAACTGCTTTCTGTTTTCTGTCTGTTTCTGACTTGACCTATATGCTTGACATTTCCGGTATAGAAACCCTTTGTTATACTCTGTGTAATTTGTCGTCAAGACAAGTTATATGCAATGAAAGCTATTACAGAACGACAGCGGCTAGTTGATAGTGAATAACTAGCGGTTTCAGTAGAACCATAAACATGCATGGTACATCTCAACTAGTAGTGCATAAAGTGATCATAAATCAATACACTGTCGCACAGAATGACGTATTTACTCTCTGCAGCCAGTCAGTAGTGCTTCCCAACATAAACAGGAAATATTCAGCGCATGATCTCCATACACAGCACTCGCATTTCTCTTTCCATGGTACAGGAATAACGTTACTACACTCGGCTAAAGTGTTTGAGAAAGAGAAACTGAACCTTGGAAGCATTGACGCTCTGATAAACAGAAAGGGCGGCTCACAATATTCATAACTTCAAGTTTATTACACTTTGTTTTTCTTTTGACCTTTTTTACACCAATAACAGCTTCCATCGTTTGTGTCCGAAACTTGCTGTCTTCATTGTCTCACTGGTTGGAGCCATAGAAGACTGCAGGATTTTTCTAACGCAAGACAAAAACATGAAAGTTTCTGTAATATGCCACAGGGGTTCCTTTCTGTGAATTCAGTCAGACTCTACATTTTGGTGTATTGTTATTTAACGTGTTGCTGCATCATAATTAGTCTTTTGCGTGACATTGTAGTCACTGTAAACTGTGAGTATAAACAAAAGGGTTAAAGGGAATGGGGTTGTTGGCACTGTGCGCCCGCTTCCTCTCGCGTCCTCTCTCTCAGCCTGGGGCTCGGCACCAAGCCAGCAAGGACCTCACACCCAGGAAGTGTGTATCTGCCTCCGCCTGCTCTTATCAGCTGTTTAGTGGTTTCGTCTGGGAAGCTGCCAGTCACATCTGCCTGGCTCTTTTCATCTGGTGCCATGTGAAGACAGGCAGTTCTTTGAACACAAAGAAAGCAGTGAGCTGTCATAGTTTCTTTTGGTTTTATTACCTCAAGTGCAAGGCAGGTGAAAGCGAATGTGATTAAGTGTTATTTGTTATTATAGTGCGTATATCACCATTGTAACAATATTGTCATTGTGTCATGACAGACAGTGATGGTAGATCTGTTCGTTGTTCATCCGTCAGAGTAAAAACCCAGCATTGCTGACTCATACGTTAGAAAGAGTATATACAGCCATTCATATCCTCAGGCCTTTTTCTGTATTTTATCCTGTGTTGTGCTGCACTGTATGAACACTCAGTGCATTTCCTATACTACATCATGCTAAATAATGCTATACTGTTTAATTAGAGTTGGAGTGAGGCCAGTGTTAAAACACTGAGTGTTGCACATGATGAGCTGATATGTCTTTTGTAAAGACAGAGAGAATGTAAACCTGTGTTTTCGTTCTTATAAGGGTTAATCTAGTTTTTCGAGGTAAACATGTACTGAGTAAACACTCTGAATATTGTTCCAGTAACCACTAAATGCCCAGTATATGTCACCACATTCCACTCCTCTCCATGTAAACCGGCTGCTCCTAATCTTGGGTAACCTTTCCGTAAGCATTCCCCTAACCAATCACAAAGCTGACATTGTTTTGCCCCGCCCACACAAAACAGCTTCAGAGTCAGAGAAAATCTAGGTGGCTGCCGCCTGTTCATTTTTTTTATCCGTACCCCAGCATTCTATCTTTATCTATTTGTTGTCTTATCCGTGCATCAACATTGTTACGTCAACGGTTCCTTCATTCATGTGCTGCTGATTGTCCGTCCACCTGTACGTATGATCATCTGTGACTTTTTAACCTGAAAGTTGCATTATGATTTCGGTTTTGTATGAGGGGTGGAGTAGACTAGGAGCTGCTCATTAGCCACGCCCACACTGTTTTCAGATAGGTTAACACTCAAGTTTAGTTTCATACAAACATGTCAATATTTTACTGTGTGTTGTGGGAGATTTTAAAAAAACTAAGCTGTTTTTGATTGGACACATTTCAATGTTACAGGATTGGATAAAATTCATTCTTTTTCCTTCAGGTTCATTCACTACTGATATCAGTTCCTAATATTGAATTAGTGCATAACTCTCAGTTTTTTTAACTCTTTGTTTACTAAGGCTTACCCTTTTCCTAATGTCAACCTTGAGAAATGGGGGTTAGAGTGTTTATAAGTGTGATATTTTAAAACCAGTCCCATGCCTTGTAAAGGTGGAGCAACACACAGCACTCCTGATGTTAGCCTGTGCACATAACATAAAGTAGCACAGCTGAAATAAAAACCCTCAAAAACTCAAATTAAGCATGTGTGGAGAACATTAGAAGTGGTAAAATGACACAAGCTCTTATAAGGAAAAGCAGATTAATTGCAATGTTTTGTTAACTACGCTACAAGAGCTCAGTGTATTTTGGTTGGTGGATTTTATAGATGAGTGTGTCTTTGTTTGCCATGGATTTCACCACAATCCAGCACATAAGGTTTAGCAGGGTGCCCCCAGATATACATTCTCTGTGGTCTCATTCTTCTCATCATATCTTATCTCTTCTTGTTTCTACTCTTTGTTGTACTTTACGTCTGTGCTTCTTTCTCCCTCTGTCTCTGTGATTCGTTGACTCTCTTCATGCCCAGGTCCACCACCACTACGTTAAGGACCAGTGCTTTGTTGCTCAAAAAGATATGAGGCGTTCTCGGCTGAGGTTTTATGGGTTAGCCTTGCGCCGGCTTAGCCACAACATCCCTTCTAGTGGTGCCAGAACCCCGGCCTGCCTGGAAGCCACGCTGAACACTCACTCTAATAAGGCGCCATTCGATTTATTAGAACAAATCATACTTTTAATGTACATATTTGCCTCTGACACGTGTGGGGAGCCTCTGCCTGAGGTGATTGTGCAGTTTATGCATGTTTTATGTGAACACACAATAACGGTTAATTGCAATATGCAAGGCTTAGCCGTCTGGAACGATGCAGGGTTCAGCTGTGGAGATGTTGGCATGCTGTCCTCAGCTCTGCTGACTTTCTGATTCACAGTTAAACTGTTTTGAGATGAATAAAACATACTACTCACCGTCAGTGCCACATTCCTTTCCTTTGTGTGCTCTTTTACCATCTATGGGCAAACACGGTGAAATGAGCAAAGATTTGCTTAAGTTGCTCTGCACCTCCAAATATCCCACTTCCAGACAGTGTGCATGAGGGGGTCTGAGGGGAGTTCCATTGTTGTTACCGTGGACAGTTTTGTCTGCTGTGAAGTTGGGTCTGTTTCCACTTTGCTGTGGGATATCTATTTTAAGAACTGTTGATTAATTTTTCCTTGACCAAGAATTTGAGTGAATAGGTTATGATTTATTCCAGATAGCGGGAAGGTGTTTTCCCTTGATTTTTCTTAGATTCATGTTTAAGTTAAATGTTGCAAGGGCGTGTTTTCTGTTTTGTGAAATTTATAAGGGCTGCTATATATTATTGCTCTATTTAAAGCCCTACTAACAGTTTGTTGTGTCTCTGATTCACAGTGATGAACTTCGAAAAGAGGCACGCCAGTTGAAAAAAGAGTTACTCGCAATCAAGCAGCGGAAAGAAGAGAGCTTGAAAACAGAGGAGGTCGACAGTGCTGGTACGCGTCAATCTGCAGACAATTCAGAGGTTTACAGAGCTGTGCAAAAGTCGATGACCGCAATTTCATTTATTTCTTTTCCAGTAGAAGCCTCAACAACTAAATGTAATAGCGCATTTTTCCGTTGTTTTCAGGGTACTCACCAAGTTTTTCTAAAGAAATATACAGGGATATCTTTCCACACTTTTTAAGATCAATCTTAGAAGTTGTTTGCATTGTCTGGTTCTCACAATCTAAATGATTCCAATTACAAATTTAGACTCTAATTGCACATAATCCCAATTACAAATTTAGACAATTTTAAACCTTGTCCAGATCCTTTGAGACCAGATCTTCAGACTGGTTTGAGTCCCCAGTTAGGTGTTGAAAGTCGACATAAACTAATCACGGTTGAGGTCTGTGACAAAGCCAAACTGCACAGGTCAGCATAGCCAGCCTTCAGGTATCCATAATCTTTCAAATTAGTTTCTGACTTTGGTACATGCTAGTTCTCTTCACTGAGGCGGTCGTATTGTTGGTGTCATAATTAGATGATCAGCAACTACTCTACATCGATCTTAAAACGTCATAGCCAAGCAAGAAACGCGACTTGTTTGTGGAGCCCTTTATACAGACCCATTGTGCTGTTATCTGCTTATAGGGGAAGCACTGTTTACTGTAAGTGCCAAATGTTGTTTATCAGATGGAGACAGTTCTGGTGGTCTACCAGGTCTTGCACAGTTGTTAGGAGTTTTTGGATTTCAGTTTTGGAGACTCCCTTTTTTTTTTTTTTTTTTTTGTTCTCTTTAAACCTTATTTTCACTTTCCCCTTATTGTGCATGTAGATTATCTTGTGTCTAATCTGCACATAAATATCTCCTGCAGAATGAATTGGAGCTTGTACTTAATGGCTGTTTTGACTGGAAATTAAGTAAATGAAGGGTGGGGAGGGAAATACACGGTACTGAATGTCCTCTTCTAAATTTATTTCATTTATAAAGATGTTACATTCAGCGTTTGTAGGAGACGCACATAAATTCACTGTTCATTTTTTCAGCTGAGTGGTCCAGGTACTTTCCGCTGCCATATCTGATGTTTCTGTTAACATGGCAGACATGGGTAACGAACCAACATGGCCCTTTTTCTACATCAGTCTCTGTGTTTTTGGGTCAAAAATAACCCAAATTGCTTGTGTGTTTGTGTGTGTATGTGTGTTTTGAAGCTTATCCAGGCTAAATGTGGCACTCTAAGTATGTCTACTGTGACCAGGCATTTTTCTTCTCCACATTATCTGAAGCTTCATAGAGTTCAGGGTCTGGTGTTTGTCAGTGCACCAAGTGATGATGAAACATATTTTTGGTCAGGCACTTCAACCATATAAACAGAGACAGTTGAAGGCAGAAATACTCCCTTGCAACCAAACAAATCCATTTTTCACATGTGTGGTCCACTGAGCGCCTTAAAAATATTCAGAAATGATATAGCTCCTATAGCTCTAGGCGGGACAGTGTTTCACTCCCAACGAGGCTGCCTCTTGATATATACCGGACATAACGTCTAGCTGACCTGCATGATTGCAGTTGTACTGAAGCAGCATGTCGGTGCAAAGTCAGGTTAAGAGCTTAGGAGAGATTATGTTTTTACATATTTGTCCTTACTTGAACTGTTCTGGCAGACGCATGATATTTTAATGAAATATTGCAATGTGTGCTCCCCTTTGGATATGCTGGTGTCAGCAATGTGGGTGCAACAAGTTTGATATGATTCTGGGGTCAAGATTAGATTTAGTTTTTGATACTTTGTGTTAGAAATATTTGGTTCTGCATAGATCTAATTACACACAGAATGTTTTTAAAAAAAGTTCTTTTTCTCCAGCCCTCTACAGTATTGGAAATCTCTTAAATCAGGGTGTCCAAACTGTTTCCAAAGAGGGAGGGATTTTACTTTGTCCCTAGATGGCTGATATATTATTTACAGTTATTCAAATGATTACTTCTTTTTAAAAAATCACTACATGAAACCAGCTCTTTGTGGGCTACTATATTTCCTATCACTGTATGAAAGAGGCACAATGTGTTTTTTTGTTGGTGGTTTGCTCATTCGGAACTATTTGGATCAGCAAGACTAAAATTTGAAAATGTGTAATTTATTGGTTATTAAGTGTTTACTTAGGCATTAAAACCCTAAAACTTTTTTGAACAGTTTTGTTAGATCACATTTTTTACATGTAAAAAAAAAACAAAGGGACTGCTTTCAGAAATCCCTTTTAAAAGAGAAAGACAGCAGTCAAAGCATAAGCCGTCGATATGTTGTTTGAACGTAATGGGTTAAAATTTACTGTTACTGAATTAGCTTTGATATTTGAATTTGCTTGCCGGCTGCAGTTATGTATATATTACACAGTGGTGTAAAAAAGTGTTTGCCACTTCATGATTTCTTTCTGATTTTTTTTGCATTTTTGTCACTTTTAAACGTTTCAGATCATCAATCTAATTTAAATATTAGTCAACACAAGTAAACACAAAATGCAGTTTTGAAATGAAGGTTTTTATTATTAAGGAAGAAAAAAAATCCAAACTTCATGGGCCTGTGTGAGAAAGTGTTTCCTCCTAGTTAAACCATAACTGTGGTTTATCACACAAGTTTAATTTCTCTAGCCACACCCAGGCCTGATTACTGCCACACCTATTCTTAATCAAGAAATCACTTAAATAGGACCTGCCTGACAAAAAACGAAGTAGACCAAAAGATGCTCAAAAGCTAGACATCATGCCAGGATCCAAAGAAATTCAGGAACAAATGTAAATGTAAAAAAGTAATTGAGATCTATCAGTGTGGAAAAGGTTATAAATCCATTTCTAAAGTTTTAGGACTTTAGCGAACCACAGTGAGAGCCATTAGCCACATATGGCAAAAACATAAACAGTGGTGAACCTTCCCACAAGTGGCCGGCCGACCAAAATTACCCAAAGAGCACAGCGACAACTCATCCGAAAGGTCACAAAAGACCCCACAACAACATCCAAAGAACTGCAGGCCCCACTTGCCTCAGTTAAGGTCAGTGTTCATGACTCCACCATAACAAAGATACTGGGCAAATATGGCCTACATGGCAGAGTGCCAAGACAAAAACCACTTCTGAGCGAAAACAACAGAAAAGGCTTGTCTCAATTTTGCCAGAAAACATCTTACCTACAGTAAAATATGGTGGTGGTAGTGTGATGGTCTGGGGCTATTTTGCTGCTTCAGGACCTGGAAGACTTGCTGTGATATTTGGAACCATAAATTCCGTTGTCTACCAAAAGATCCTGAAGAAGAATGTCCAGCCATCTGTTCGTGACCTCAAGCTGAAACAAACTTGGGTTCTGCAGCAGGAAGTGATCCTAAACACACCAGCAAGTGTGCCTCTGAATGGCTAAAGAAAAACAAAGTGAAGACTTTGGAGTGGCCTAGTCTAAGTCTTGACCTGAATCCTACTGAGATGCTGTGGCATGACCTTAAAAGGGCGATTCATGCTCGAAAACCCTCCAATGTGGCTGAATTACAACAATTCTGCGAAGATGAGTGAAATTCCTTCACAACACTGTGAAAGACTGCATTTATATGCATTTGTAGCAAAAGCTTGATTGCAGTTGTTGATGCAATCAAATTAAGCTGCAGATTTATTCAGACAGGACGTGTTTTAAACTGTAGCTAACTCCGTTACGACAGTGCAGGACATCACACTGGTTTTACAGTAGCTTCACCACAATCAGGTGAAAGGCAAAACTGCATTGTGCAGAGGCCATGGGCCAATTAAAATCTGCCTGCAGGCCCAATTTGATACTGGGGCTGCACTTTGGATACCACTATAAACATGCATAGAAGCCCTCCCCTCCTTTTCCCTCCTTTCTTTTCATCATCCCTCCTCCCTGGTCTCTTTAGTTTGATAGGTTGAAAAAGGAAAACAAAACCATCAGTGCCATGTTAAAAAAAATACACATTACACATTTTATTCAGCCATTTTTATTGAACTTTTCACATACTGTACTGCCGTAAATCCAACTAAATAGGCTTAATTATGCTTTCTTTATTTTACCTTTAAAAGTGCAGTGTGTGCTTTAGTTTGTAAGTTCTTCAGTCTGTAAGTTCTTTGAGTACTTACAGTATAAATATTATCATGTTGGCACCGTATTAATATCTTTGAACTCTTAAGGCCGTTGCACACTAGATGTGTCACATTGTGCAGTGTCCAAAAATTCCAGGGTGGAAGCTTACTCCTAGTTTTAATGTCATAATGCAACTCATAATGCATTGTGGCTGCTGGAGTGATAGCAAGTCCACAGTCAAATGCTGACAGACCAAGAGTTCAGTTAGTCTCTCTCTGATGCTAACAATAGGCACATGCACTTCTTCACGTGGGAATGAAAGAGTGTAATGGGTGAAGATGGATTACAACACTACTGGCTATTTTTGAGAATCAGTGCAGTACCACAAAACATAATATTGTGATACTGAAGTGTGTCAATACTTTCTTAAAGAATTGACACCAGAGCGCTTCCACAGAGCACTTCCACTCCCTAATGAGTTGCCTGGTTTGAGAGTTGACAATTGGAGGTGCAAGAAAATGGGATGCTGTTATAGGACAAGACCAAAGTTGTTATTCTACTTTCTCATTCCACCTTGAATTGCTACATGCGGGTGCCAGAATATAAGTTCATGAACTCCATAACTGCTTCATTTAACATGGAATAAAAGGGACTTCCTAGAATAATCCCTGTTAGCCTATGATCTAAACCCTCAGGCACATGGTTTTATTTGAAAAAATATGCGACTGCTGTCAGAACAAAACCGTGTATCTCCAAAATACGATGTCTTACCAGTAGAAGCAAAAAACATGCCAGTCAGTGAAACTGGTCGTTTTGAGTTATTTCTTTAGTCCATTCATAATCATGTGTACAATCAGTGTCAATTAAAGAACAACTTCCAAAGTCAAAAATGAATATGACAACGTTGGAGGTACCCGTGTTTTACAGTGTACCGTAATCAAAAAATTATATAATTTTTTTGCCGTTCCACAAATACTATTCTGTAGGCAGGTGATACTACATTACCTGTTCCAGTAGTACAAATAAAGCGCCGCATTCCTTAAGTGTTGATGTTTTGCTGTTCAATAGTAGTAGCTCCCGTTTACAGACAAACTAACTTGTCTTCTTTTTCCCCTTAAGTACCGAGTGCTTCAACCTCCACACTAACAACATGGATGGTTGTGTTCACATACCTGCATCGAACATGTTTCTGGCCTTAGTCAACACTAGACCGGCATGAGATATGTGTTTATTCTTGGATGACCTCTTCCTTGT
Organism: Prochilodus magdalenae; assembly: GCA_024036415.1. Taxonomy (NCBI): domain Eukaryota; kingdom Metazoa; phylum Chordata; class Actinopteri; order Characiformes; family Prochilodontidae; genus Prochilodus; species Prochilodus magdalenae. The sequence goes on along the minus strand of JAMWET010002022.1, from coordinate 178,337 downwards.
TTCAGCAGATCAGAAGAATTTCTAGAATGGAAAATAGACTTTCTAAAAGGAGCTTAACAGCCTTGCACTTTATTTGCATTAGCAACAATGCACAGTGTTCGCTGCTCCAAATCCTTTCTCACCAGTACATTATATTTCATTAAAGCCCAATAGATTACATCGACATAAAAAAGCCCCAGTGAGGCATGCCTTCCAGCAGCCCGCCGTACAGTCTTTTCCCCCCGTCTCGCTCTCCCTCCTGCTTAGCGAGGAGGTTATTCAGTGAACCTTAATGTGTGTCTCGGCCAGTTCAGCTAAGGGCAGTTGACTCTTTGAAGGTTCCTCTCATTACACAAACGTGTAGGACGGGGGAAGTTTGTGCTCGCAGGGCCGCGGCACTCTGATCTGTCAGTGGACGCCACAGGGAGGCTGGAGATCCGCTGTAGCGATAGGGCACTGGAGTGAGAGTGTGTGTGTGTGTGTGCGTGCGTGTGTGTGTGTGTGTGTCAGGTAAAAAGGACAGCTTAATTTCACTGCAAGGGGTGGATGAGAGAAAGACGAAGAGAGAAAGGCTGAGGCACAATGAGACAGAGGGTGAAAGACTGATTGAGTGAAAGAGAGGCACTCTCAGTCCCTCAGTCTTTCAGTCGGGGTAAAGCAGATGAGCTTGGGCTTGGCTTTATCTATTGCTCATCGACTGAAAGGGCGGCCCCAGGGCATCTGCGTTCTTGCTCCAACTTTCTTTGAGGATTAGTGTAGGCCTTAGCTTTGCACAGCATGGCCTTTGACCTCTTCCAAGCTTTGTTTGGTGGTCCTGTTGTATATCAGTGTCTTCACAGTTCACATTTTCTGAGGTGTGTCACCCTGACCCTCTCCAACCACACACCCAAAAGCCTTTCTTTTGTTTTTTGTTTTTTTGGTTGTCAGCATCGGATTTAATATTTGTGTAGTCACAACCATAGAGTGAGAGACTGGAATTAGCTCAGAGAATGTTTGAGTTGATTACTCAGTATGAACACCCAAAATCTATTTCTGCACAGAGGAAAAAGCATTTATTTTTTCATTAGGACTGTCTGCTTGTTTTTGTTGTCTTTATTTGAAGTAGTGTGTCGTTTCTATAGTTTCCATAGTATTTGCACTCCCATATATACCTCCCATAGCATATAGCTAAAGCTTATCTTCGTCCTGGAGTCAGACTCCAGCTGCCAAAATGGAAACCTAGTTTGCAATTACATTTTCACTGTCAACTAGCCACTCCTGTAAAGACACTCTGGGCAGGATGTCGGGAAGGAACAGGGCAGAGCTTGGAGGTGGGGATGTCAAATAAGTCTACACCTTGGTGGTTCTGTAGTATCAGCAATTGGTGCTAGTGACCTTTTGATATTCAGTTCCACCAGGACCAGGTCCAGAGTTTGGAAATTAAGCTATAACCCATCAACATTCCACCCACTGCATTTAATTGAAAAGAAATCCAATTTAGTGTCACATAACAGCTAAGCAATGAGCGATGAGGAAGTCAGATAACTGTCAATCAAGCTGCTCAGTAGCCTCGCCCACACTGATCTCAGACATTTTTATTATATTTATCTTCTATTTACAACTTACTGGGTGTTTAATATAGCAGGTATGTTTAATGTCATACAAGCCTTTCTAATATTTTTCTGTGTTCCCTAAAACTGAAAAACGCACTCTCACATAAGACATGCTGTTTCGTTAGCATTTAAAAAATTACCTTTAAATTTAAACAAGATCCAGAATATACTGCCAAAATGTGATCATCTTCTAAAGCTAATGTGTAGCCTACATTGCAGGAAGTTGATTTTGGACAGACATTACAGTCATGTTAGCTGTTACTTCCATGTGCCATTGAGCAATGCTGGGACAATCTTACTTTCGAGAATTTCCCCCTTTTTTTGCTCTCTTACAAGTGTACGCTCCCACCTGCATTTAGCCCAAAGTTTTTTTCGTAAACGTCTTCAGAGGTTTCCTACAACAGGACTGAGATTAGGAAGCTAACGTCTGAAAACATGCTAGGTGTACATAAAAATGGCCATGGGTCATTCAAATCTGTAGGTCTGTTTGTGAGTAATGCCTTCTAGTGAAAAAGGCATGATGGAGCCGGCCGTGCTATCTGCATATGTGTGTTTTATATGTGTCCTGGGCAATGCAGCATTAAGCCATAAACTAGGTGACCTGTGTATCTTCTTGTGACAATATGCTGGGAATACACACATAGTAATATTAGTATTGTAAATTACTGCCACTTATACCTGTTAATTTAGATACTCAAGTATGAGGTACCTACACCCGAGTATGAGGAACATAATGTTATCCAACAGTTTCTTCTTCTTTTCCCCTTCTTCTTCTGTTAATGTTCGTAACTAGTCCTGCGGTTTTCAACATATTAGCACTGCTAATATTAACGCTCTGTTAACAACTCCAAATTGTTTAGTCTGGATTGGTGTGCTTGTATGCAGCTTTTTTAAACCTACAGCCATCAAACTGCATGATCTTACTTAGGGCAGGTCCCCAAACTAATCCACAATCATACTGACCCGCACTCCCTTTTTGTGCTGTTTATTCATCCCTCATTCCCCCCCATAGCAACCAAAGACTAGCACCAGCCTAGCAGGAAGTGGGAACCATTAAAGCTGTGCAACCATTCTGCATTTCCTTCAGGAAATTCACTTTTCCAGTTCATACCAAGATTGCTTTTACACTGCAAATAAGTTGTAAACGTTAGAATGTTTGTGAGGTAATGTTACATTACTCACTAATCTCTATGTCCCCGTTTAGAGCTAATGCTGACTAAATAGTAATGAGGTGAATATAGTTCACCTCGTTGAATTAAAGATGGTGTCATGCAAACCTTATTTTCATCACTTTTCTCTATCCATGTTTTTTTGACTTCATTGCTGCCCCCCCACTTACCACCAGTGCATTTTCCTTTAAATGGGCTCCTACGCTAACATGCTTGTTGACATTCTCTACATTCTTGTGGCAGAAGTGGTGCGATGAGCGCCTTTTTTTAATATTCAGGAGGTCTTTAAAAGAAATCAATAAAATGGAAGTGTTAGATATCTTCATGTTGACTGAGGGATGGTATGTTTAGAGTCCTATCATTTAGGGGGTTTTGAAGGGGCCCTTGTGGTAAACACGAGAAGTCGATTCTGCCAGGATGAAATAGACCTCCGTCCAATCTGTCGGTCACCACTGAAAGATCGGGTGATATTTATGTATTTATTTAATTATTTAGGAGAATGAAATTACAGCAGTAGGAATTTGGGCCCGGCGTGTGCACATGTTTTGATTGGACGCTGTCCCCCATCCCCTGCCGTCGGACCAGAAGAGGTCATGGGCCGTTTGGAATAGGCATGTTCACCGTGTGCTTGGCAACGTCTGAGAAAATACCAGGGAAAACCAAGACAGTGAGGGGAAACTTTTCCTGCTCCAGAAAGAATTTAAATTCAATCTGTGATATCTTTGCTTATCGAGCAATCTAAAACACACAGGGAGGAAAAGAGGCATTGGAGAATGATAAAACAAAACAGTAGGGGAAAAAAAGAGAGGCACTGTTTTGAATGTGCCATTTTTATGGTTATTAGCTCACATTGGTGGTTCTTTTCTGGCATATCCATCACTCTTACATTTTCAACAAAGGAAGAGGACTGGAAGCCCAGACTGTTTTCCATCCAACCGCAGTCATTTTATTTTAAAACGACTCGAATAGCGAGGAGCTTCCAGCTCTCGGTTAAAAGTGAAAGTTGCCTTTTCCTGACAGCCTGTCTTGTCCCACCCCCGATCTCAGCCCTCGGTTTTTGAGCGCAGTTTGAAGTCGGCTCTTTCTGCCGGTTGTGTGTACACAGCGTGTGATTCCAGCTTTGTCTTAGGTCACAAAGGCAAACAAATTCTTGCTCTGTGCGCTAATATTGGTAACCCACTTTTTTGGCAGCCGTTGGCTTGTTTTAGGAAGAAGCCAATTGTCTCCTCAGCAATTTACCAACCCAGCTAAAAGAGACATTTGTATCTTTTTTTTGAGTTATTATTTTCGACAGACATCTCTTCAATTTTCAGGACATAAATTATAGCATGTTCGTCTGGTCTGGTTTTCTATTTCTTGGCATGGCCATCATGTGTAAGAGCCAAAAATAAGAGACATGCTAAAAACGCTATCCGTTTTATACCCACCCTAAATGATGTGGCAACATTCTTTTTACCACTCAGAGTTATTTATATGGGTTATGCCTCTGTGCATGGGGTGTTTTATTTCAATGGCGCCTTGTCAGTCATAGCCGTTGATGTGGAAGAAAAATTGTGAAAGACTAATCTTTGAAAAGCATTTGTAAGTGATGCTTTAAAAAAAAAAGAAAAGAAAACATCAAGGCAGTTCGGCATATCTGAAGCATTTGTGCGGACTCACAGGATTAGTATGCCACTGAGGATTATCATCTCAATGAAGAGCGTTTTTCCAAAAGGCCTGAAATCAAACCCTTTGCATGCCAAAACACCATATCTGCTTTTATTTCCTGAATTGATGCTATTATACTCGTCCTGTTATGTCAGGTTTGCCCCCGACTTGCTTTGAATAATATCATTGTATTATTGCTCTATTTTGTATCATTAATCCAAGACCAGGTACCTTTTCAGGCACAATGCTGTTTGAATGACAGATAAGATTCTGCAGATTTGTATGCAGATGTTTGAGGATTATTATACTAATTCGCTTTCATAAAACTTACATCCAAATGTAAGCCTTAGCCAGGGTGGCTGTAGGGTATGACAGTGCTAGGAGAAGTTGATTTTGATCAAACGCTAATAAGACTGTAGTTGTACGTGTACCTTCATGGTAGTCAATTATGTAGGTCAGTGATTTTAGTTTTTACTATTCTTGTGCCTTTGGGGTGCAGTGACCCCCAGTGCACCCAGATTCCACAGACCATAGCATATTAATGTAATTGCATCACAATATGGCACGATTTCAATACAGAATTAGAGAACACAGGCTGTGATGATAACCGCAGTTTTACTGGTGAAAATTGATTCATCAATTTGCATCATTTTACTTGTTCTCTTGTTAGTAAGCTAAAGAAGACAAGACTGTAACTTTAGCTGAGATCTGTTTATCTAAAAGACTAACTGCTTGTATCTGCATATGTTTTTAGCATCATTATCTTGCATGGCTTTCTGTGGTCTCAGTGTGGCTTTTATTTAACTTAGTAATTAGTCACCGGGCACCAACGCATTATTGTTCGGAGGTGTGTGGAAGTGTTGGTGATAAACCGGCTAACAGCAGAGGTGCGTTGGTGTATCACAGCAGTATTAGTATTTGTTTACAAAAAGAGATATAGTATATGTTACAAGTTACAGATCTTACAGATATTGTAATGTGACTCAGTCACTCACAGCAAACTGCCGAATCCAGAACTTTACAAGCAGTTAGAGGTGGCAATAAAATAAGCTATAAACATCCCTGAGGAGTCATTTGTTTCGCCCATTTTATAATCTGCACTTGAATCTTGTGGATTTCTGCACAAATAAGTTAGCATATATTAGCAATGTAGGCACACGGTCATCATTCAATCTACCAGTCTTTGCTCTTTCTTACTGCACCGTACTGGGAAACTAAAGGGTGAGATGAGCATGAGGACTTGTTTTTCGCCAAATCCATTTCAAACAGCTTGCCAAACCGGCCATCCAAGGTATACAAAGCTATAGTTAGATTTTTATTTGCTTGCTTCTGATTCAAATTTTCCTCAATGTAACTGCTGCACTATTGAAGGTGAAACAGAAAATTTGAGAAGAAGCTGGCCAGTAACAAACTAATTCAGCATCATCAAACCCAATTTTCCAGTACCGTGAGCTGCTAGGTATTAATTCTAGGAACCTCATGAACTGTGTTAAAAATAACTAATGAAAGTATGTCCATTATTGTGTGTGTTACAGCATTTTATAGAGGATTTGTGTATTCTGTAAACCTGGAGTTCTTTTTGCTGCTCAAAGCTCAGAAAAACGACTGTGGTCCACAAGGAGATTTATATTTCAATTTTTCAATTTTATATTTATATTTCTTTTTCTAACTCACCTAATCAGTTAGCTGATGGTTTTAGGCAGTTACTATGTGCTAGTACAATATGTAATGGTTTAGTTTCAAAGCTCCATTTGACAAGACCTCTGGGCTTTTTGAATGATTGCAGTTGTGTAGTTCGCACATACAGCACATATGCTACTCACTGCAGAACTTTCTATGTTCAGGTTTGTACTTGGTCTTCTTGGTTTTCTCATCTTTCTTAGATACGGTAGCCACTTATAAATGGCCAGGTCTGGAGATCCTAGCTAGGTACCTTATTCCGAGGGAAAGTGCTCAATGGTTAATTTTGGAAAATAATTATTGCACCAATATTTATCTATTTTGTACCAACAGCTGTTCTGTAATCCCAGTGACCTCTTAGCAGTGCCTCTATAGCCCACTGGGAGGCCATGGCTCACAGGTTGAAAACCACTGACAGTTTACCAAATACAGTTTACAGCACAAATTGTCCAACCCCCGCGTGAAAAACTGTATTTACATGCGTAAATATTAAACCATTTCCTCAGCCATTTCCTTTGTCCGTTTATGTAGCTGAAGTTTTGATTGGACTAATATAAATGTTTGTAATGAGCCTCCATTAACAGATTCGGTTTAGTTTGGAACAGTACTTGTTTTGTAAAACCATCAATGATTTGGAGTTTTACAATTTACCTGCTGAAAAAAGGAAGTTGATCCAATGCAAAGATAAAAATATCATTGTCGCCAAAGACAAACATTTATCTCCATTTTTGTCATTTTTGCTTTTATGCATCATTTGAACACAGGATTCAGGATTCCGTTTACGCTGTTTGAAAACTTCATGATTAATGGACCAACAGAAATGACTGCTTGGTCAGTTTTTGCCCTGCCCTGTAAGGTGCCCACTTTGGAGATACATGTTTTTCTTTGGACAGCGACAATATACTGATATCATTAACTCAAAATAAATAACACTCAGTAAAGTATTTCTATAAATTTTAATGGCCAGTAGGATGTTTTGCAAAAATGTTCATTAGTGAGATTTTATACATGAATGAACATTTAAATTCTGCTTCTGTTTCACAATAGCACTTAGAGTTTGGCACTTGGACATTGATCCACTTATTATAATAATAATTATTATTATTCAGTTCTGCAGTTGTTTAGTTACTGTTACAACACTTGCAACTAGCCAGTGCTGCCTGAGCAAACAAATTCTTGCTCCCTGCTGCAATAATGGTAACCTGTGTTTTGGCAGCTGCTGGTTTGTCTTAGGAAGAAGCCAATTATCTCCTCAACAGTTTACTCAAAAACTTTATCTACAGACTTGCCTTTAACAAACCCCCTTAATGTTAAGTAAACTGTATAAAAACAGTGAACAGGGTATGCTGGGAAGGGAAACAACAGTATGTATATTATTTAAAACATTCAGAAATGAAATGTCTACCATATTCCATAGTATGGACCAACATTATTAGTTATCAGAATTCAGTAGTATGATTTTACTGACAAATTATTGTATTGGCCCTGCTCTGAGTCGATACACCTCCTCGGGGTCAGTCAGTAGTTCATTTACATTGCTTATAGGATGACAGGTGGGACTCAAACAGTAGTAATGGTTTGGGCCAACAGGTGTCAACCTCCAGCACTGGATCTGAGAAGAATTCAGTGCCAGCGCTGATCGATGGCAAACAGTAATGTAGCTTGGGATGCTTTAGGGGCCTTTGGAAATGGTGCCCTTTTTTTGGTCTTGTTAAAAAACAAGAAGGCAGCAGTGATTGGCACGTGGGGGGGGGGATAATCCTCCTTTCAAACGATGAGGCGTTTGTCGTTCACAACAACCCCCCGGTTGCTACAACATGAGGTGGTGATTTGTAGCTGTCTCGGGCACGAGTGACAGGAGAAGGGAAGAATGTTGTTAGAATGGCCGTCAAACTCAAAGATAGTACTTAGCGACAACAGCTGGAGCGGCGGAGGCGAGCTTTTCCTGCAGTATCCTGAGGGCGTCGTCACTCAGCGGCTTGCGAGTCCTGGACACATCGCTTTTTCACTCCCATAAATCAAGGAGGAAAGCAATTGCACCCAGCGTCAGACTTCCTCGCAAAAGTGCCCCATGTACCCCGCTTAACCCTGTGGGTCTGATCACAATCGCTGTTCTGATCTTACTTTATGTAAAGTTAAGATATTTAATATTCAGGAATCTAATGAACACCATTCAGCCAAGGCAGTGAAATCACACTGCTTTTGTTACTCGCCACTTAGCGAAACTGAACTACTCTGTGAAATCCAGACTGTTCATTACAGAATTATGTACATGGCCTTAGACAGGTAATAAACACTGTCTAGTGGGTCATGTTGTTATTAATACAATTTTGTTTGTAAGTGCCTTTCATTATATCGTAGGTTACATTGACAGAAAAACACAAAAAATAATAATTATAAGGATCAGCGCTAACAGGTAAAACCACCAATCCACTAAGCCTGAATCCCCTAGTTCTGCAGGTTTCTTTAGCCTGGAGGCAGGGAGCCTTAAAGAACAGTTGGGCAGTAATCTAGTCTAAGTACTACAATCAAACTACAATAGGTGGATAAGAAAACTACAATAGGTGGATAAGAATAAATAGATGGATAAATGGACGAGGGTCTCAGCTATTGAGCGTTAACACGGACATAATCTTTCAGTGTTCTTAAAATAAGAAAAGCAACATTTTAATAGGAGAGCTAATATTGTGGGATGTAAAGTTTGATCTATCTTGGTAAAATCTAGGTTATTTTAGGGTGTACACTGTCTGATTTTAATCAAGGTTCTTAGCCATTCAGGTCGTTTTTCAGTCATACAGTCAGCCAGTGTGGAAGGTGGAAGCATGTTTAAAAGGTTAATATGTATATACATTTGTGGATCGTCAACTTAGGAGTGGAGTTGAAGACCTTGCTGTCTGATAATCTTGCCAAGTGGAAGCAAGCAGATAATAAAAAGTAGCGAGCCAAGGACGGAGTCCTGGGGAACACCATGTAAGAGGCTGAAAAGATGAAGCATAAAACTTCAGATAGATTCCTATCGATTGGTGAGATGTGTTGTCCATGAGGCTAAACAGGTTTTCAGGCATGTGCAAATAACGTTGTAGTTATTTAGTAACTATATGTAAAGTTAAGATATTTAATATTCAATAAAGCCACTTTCCCAAGGCAAATCACACTGCACTAGCAAGCTTGTTTGACAAGTAATGTTGCTAACGTTAGCTGGGTTGTGGGTTTTTAAACTGGCGCTGGAATTGCTGCTGCATTTCTAACCGGTTGTCACAAACACCAGCAAACGGAACAAAACCATACTGACCTATTCATTCTGTAAAACATTAGAAAGAAGTTAATGTTCCCCACCTGTCCAGCAGGACCAGAACAGCCCCCTCATCCCTTCACACGTCTTTCAACTCTCCATGAAGCTGAAGTTAGTTTTTTTTTTTCCCCAACAGCTTGTTGCTTGAGTTTTCCAGTTCCAGCTTAAATGGTGCCGCAGTTACTTTTAGGCGCCTGAGGCATCAGAAAGTAACAGCATTGTGTTAAAGTGTAATGGGAAAAGTCAGAAAGGAAGCCTGCGATTAGGAGGCTGACCTCGTCAGCTCTCTGAGGTCTCTCCACCATTGAAAAAGGCTCGCTCATGTGAATATGGCTCTTCACTCTTGCCTGGTCTGTTCTTTCTTAATCTTTGTTCTTTAAATCCTGTTTGGCTATTTCTCAGCCATTTCACCTCTTTAACAATGCATGGAGTCTCGGCGTGTTGCCTCTTCCCCTCCCCGTGAGGCAATATTTGCTGGCAAAAAGAGTATTGGATTAGCTGCTTGCTGGGCTTACGAGTTATGTAATGGAAGATCGTTATAGAAGAAAATGGCTTTAAAACAATTACTAAATTAAAACAACCACATGAATTATTCACTGTAGTAATACATTACATGTACGTGTTTCTGAATGACCTTTACTCAAGATATACATTAAACAGTCGCGTGAACAGACAGCAGTCGTGCTGTGTTACGTCATCGGTTATAATCTGACCCATAATAAACATGCTGGGTCTGCTGTTTTCTATAGGTTTAGAAGGAGGTGCAGTTTTAGATCTCCATGGATGTGTTTTAGAACTCTTCAGCTCATTACTTTTTCTGCTGTCTGTCTATTTTTCTATTAGCTCAGGCCACAGACTAAACATTTTCAAACACAGCCAACTCCAGCCAGTGGCTTTCAGACTAACACATTCTCTCAATGTTCTCTCTCTGTCTATGTCTGACTCTCTCTGTCTCTCTCTCTCTCTCTTACCCCCTCTCTCTCTCTCTCTCTCTCTTACCCTCTCTCTCTCTCTCGCTCTCTCTCTCTCTCTCTCTCTCTCTCTCTCTCTCTCTCTCTCTCTCTCTCTCTCTCTCTCTCTCTCTCTCTCTCTCTCTCTCCCCCTCTCCCTCTCTCTCTCTCTCTCTCTGTTGCTGAAAAACAAATTTCCAGCATCTCTCCAGTGTGGTTTTCAGTGTGACATAAATACGAAGAACAAACAAGTGTTCCATTTGAGCGAAGAAGGGAAAGGAAAAAAACCCGGTGTTAGTAACATGGCAGAGCTAAAGTGAAATAAATCAGCCATGGCTGGAGGCTTCGCTGTGTGATGTAGTTTGTTTGTTCCACCTTTTTTAGGCTTTGGCTCAGTTCTGTCAAAGTCTCCGTGACCTGAGCAGCCAGGTGAGGCCATTTGGTGCAGGATCGAGCTGTAGTGGAAAAAGGTTTAGGAGTACTGGGCACGCTCTGTCCGGCTGGTTTGTGACATCAGTGCCAGGGCCGTCTGCGTTTGGAGATTTTTGCACCGGCACATTAATGCTTCTAGACAGCGGTGTCAACAAAGCTTCCCCACCGTTACCGCCTCCTCCAATTCCAAAAAACGAAGCATGTGTAGAATGCACTGTGTTTACATTTCGGACCCTGTTTTTAAGTGTTACGGTTAGTGCTTCTGGAGCGAATCTGAGAAGATTTGATATATATAAGTGTCACCTTCTCGATACATACCGAGACTTGTAGAGAGAGGCCCAAGATGGAACCAAAGTTCAGGGCCTTGCTGAGTTTGTTATGGCTGCCACTTCTCAGCACTTAATGGAGTTAGTTCACTCTGACCTTGAGTTGAATAAAAAAAAAGGGATTGCATCATTTGGGGTCTGATAAAATGGCCTGCTTCTCATTTGTAGCCTCCTAAAATACTGCGTCCTGTCAAGCAAAGGAGCCTGAGCCAGGTTTTATTTGTCTGCAGTGGTTCTGACAGTAAAGTGGTCACTTCTTCCGTCTGTTTTCCACTCTCTCTGATCTGGTTTTGATATGTCCCGCTGCAGGACACTTCTGATATTCCTTAACAGCAACGTTCATCAGTCTGCTTCTTTTAGTTCAATCCCCAAAGCCGTAGGAGTTGCTTTTCCATTTAAGACCCTCTGCCCAGAGGTATCATTTCCAAGAGCTCATGTTTAGCTTCAAGGCTACACTGAAGAATCCAGCCAGAGATGTTTTAAAGGAGGAGATCAGTCACTGGTTGAAATATGAATGAGAATGCTCGTTATGCTCAACATGGCCTTCAGTGTACTAGCCAATCAACTTGCTGCGTAAGCCACAAGCAGGAAAAGCTCCCACTTGATGTGGAAATGTGCACAATCACAGTAGCCAGAACAAGCTGAAAAATCGCTTTTTTGTGTGCTGCCTTAGCCAAACACTAAAAAGTGTTTATGCTGTTTTTTGTCAGATTTTATCAGTGATTTCAAATATGTTTGTATTTCAAATGTTAATGTGGCTTTTGGCTTAGGTTTTTTTTTTTTTTTTTTTTTTTGAAGTCTTACAAAAACTTCCTTTGAATGACATAAATCTCATTTCAGTTTAATAATTTTGTTTTATCTTGGAGCAACCTATCTTAAATTACTCATTTGTTCACAAATGAACTGTCAATCAACTCTCAGCCTGTCACCAAGCAATCGAGCTGAAACCTAAACACGTAAGTGTTCAACAACCTTAAAAGTTAGTTATCCTGACAACATGTGTAGAAAAAGGTCAAAACTAAATTTTAGGTGTGATAAACTGATAGATTGGAATATTGTGAGCGCACTTCCTGCTGTTTCTGCTCTCCAGTTTCAGTTTCCATTTCTCAAACACTTAAGCCAAGTGCACTAATGTTATTCGTCCTAATAAACATCCATGCGTTTAGCTCTGTCTCCTCATTATTCACCAAAATCCCTGTAATATTCATCTTGAGCAGTTATAAGAATGGTGCAGATTGTGTATGCAGTGTTTGGGGTTTTTTTAACACTGTTGAGAAAAAGTACTTTCTAGATACATAAGTTAATTATTCTTATTACAGTTACAGTAACCTCTGCTGCACATCACTACACTAAATCGTAGACACGGGACCCGAACATTAGCACAGTTAGGACACTATTGGGGTTTATCCTAAAGTTTAGACCACGTTTAAGAAGTTTAGTGTAGTAAGGATGTTTTTTTAAAACTCATTTTGTATCTGGAGTTAATGGAGAAGGTTTATGAAGTTTGGAGCTGTTGTTCTGTAAAAGCTTAAGTCATCATGATGACTAAGATGGGATTTCAGAGATTCTGTAATATGACTGGATATAAATACCTGACTGCATTGCTAAGATGGCCATGGAATAGAAAGACCTTCCTGTAAAGACGTTTATCAAAGTTTTTCTCAATTTTCTGAAAGAGTTTTGTGGATATCACCCAGCAGTGAACATTTCACTCCTGAGACAGTTCAGTCTTGTTCAGACCCATAGTCTGCATGCTTGCCGATTCCACTTCCGCTCAGCTAATCATTGTGAGCTTATTGCGGAATGTTTTATTTTGTGCTGTGGGCCTCCTGACACATTACAGATGTCTTAAACCACGTAACTACAGCATACAGTAGTTTGCAAAATGTATAGTTTATTTAATGTCTGGTCATAATGACTGTTAAGTACAAGTATTTCTCAGTTTTAAGGGAAAAAAAACCAAGTAACTTATATTTAACAGAATATTCAATAACTAGCCTCCACAATATCAGAGTGTTAAGAGTGTCCAATCTTTAACTTCATTACAACTTCCATTCTTTTCAGGAGACTTACTTTCAGTTCCACCAAAGTTTAGTCTTAAAAGCTGGTTTAGCTTTTTTTGCTGCTTACCATTCCCCATCAAACACATTTAGTTGAACTATGGACTCTGCAGTAATTAGCCCGTAGGTCTAAGAACACCAGCAGCAGCTTTGTTTAACATGTATCTCATTTTCCCAGACCCACAGCACTCAATTGTCTTCTCACAGTGGAAGGATAGACACACCTGTGGATGTTTTCAGATCTGAAGCGAGTGGGGAATTTGATTTTCTCCTTTCTCTCAAAGATAAGCGCAGTTTGTCTGAATAGTCTGTGTGTAGAAGCCATTTAGCCTGAAAAGTACATTGTGGCAAGTAACAGGTGTGGGCAATGTAAAAATCACATCACACCTGAAACCACTGAGTGCCTTTACTGGATGCAAGGCATCATGAAATCTGAAGATTACCAAAGGATTTTGGGTCGCAAAGTGGGGCCTAGTTTCAGAAAGCTGGGTTTGCAAAACTGGGTCGCAAAGTGGGGCCTAGTGTCAGAAAGCTGGGTTTCCAGCAGGGTCTTCCAGCAGGACAATGACCCCAAACATACTTAAAAAAGCACCCAGAAATGGATGGAAACAAAGCGCCGGAGTGGTTTAAAGTGACCAGCACCCTTCAAATATGAGTAAACTGGAGCAGTTTGCAAAAGAAGAGTGGTCCAAATCTTACTTGAGAGGTGTAAGAAGCTTGTTTATGGCTATAGAAAGCAATTGATTTTTTTTTCCAAAGGGTGTGCAACCAAATACAGTGGGGTGCGAAAGTTTGGGCAGCGTTGTTAATTTTCCTGATTTACCTTTATAAAGCATTGATTGTTTGGATAAAAAAAATCCGTTAAATATATCATATAGGGGACAAACACAGTGATATTTGAGAAGTGAAATGAAGTTTAAAGGATTTATAGAAAGTGTGCAATAAATGGTTAAACAAAAGTAGGCAGGTGCATAAATTTGGGCACCAAAAAAAAACCTCTAGTAGATCCTCCTTTCGCAGAAATGACGGCCTCTAAATGCTTCCTATAGATTCTAATGAGAGTCTGGATTGTGGCTGAAGGTATTTCAGACCATTCTTATTTACAAAACATCTCTAGTTCATTCAGGTTTGATGGTTTCCGAGCATGGACAGCTCTCTTTAAGTGACACCACAGACTGGGGACTGAGATGGCCATTCCAGAACGTTGTACTTGTTCCTCTGCATGAATGCATTAGTAGATTTTGAGCAGTGTTTAGGGTCGTTGTCTTGTTGGAAGATCAAGCCCCGGCGCAGCTTCAGCTTTGTCACTGATTCCTGGATATTGGTCTCCAGAATCTGCTGATATTGATTGGAATCCGTGCGTCCCTCAACTTTAACAAGATTCCCAGTCCCTGTACTGGCCACACAGCCCCACAGCATGATGGAACCACCACCAAATTTTACTGTAGGTAGCAGGTGTTTTTCCTGTGTTCTTTTTCCTCCATGCATAACGGCCCTTGTTATGCCTAAATAACACAGCACCTTATTCCAAAATGAAGCTGGCTTGTCCAAATGTGCTTTAGCATACCTCAAGCGGCTGTTTGTGATGTGGGCGGAGAAAAGGCTTCCTTGTGTAAAGTGCGCCGAATAGTTGAACGATGCACAGTGACCCCATCAGCAGCAAGATCATGTTGTAGGTCTTTGGTGCTGGTCTGTGGGTTGACTCTGACTGTTCTCAACATCCTTCGCTTCTGTTTATTCGAGATTTTTCTTGGTCTGCCACTTCGAGCCTTGACTTGAACTGTGCCTGTGGTCTTCCATTTTCTCACAATGTTTCTCACAGTGGAGACTGAAAGCTGAAATCTCTGAGATAGCTTTCTGTATCCTTCCTCTAAACCATGACGGTGAACAGTCTTTGTTTTCAGGTCATTTGAAAGTTGTTTTGAGACTCCCATGCTGCAACTCTTCAGAGAAGATGCAAAGAGGAGAAAAACTTACAATTGCCCCCCTTAAATAGGCTTTCTCATAATTGGAGTCACCTGTGTATAGAGGTCAAGGGTCACTGAACTTACCAAACCAAATTTGAGTTCCAATAATTAGTTCTAAAGGTTTTGAAATCAATAAAATGACAACAGTACCCAAATTTATGCACCTGCCTACTTTTGTTTAACCATTTATTGCACACTTTCTGTAAATCATATAAACTTCATTTCACTTCTCAAATATCACTGTGTTATAGTTTGTGTGGGAATAGTTTATCATTTCGGGAATTTTTTTTAACTTAGTTGCATAAATTATCACTTTTTTTACTTGCCAGTTTGACTTCAAATAACAGGCTTCTTTTGTCATAGTTACTGATAAGAAGTCCTTGGTCTCTGCATGCTGTCTTGATTTTTGTGAGTTTAATAGATTTGATAAGCAAAAAAATCATCTAGGGCTTTACATTTGCAGAAAGTCGGTTGGATCGCAGCTATGAATTTTGGCCCTAGCACCAATGTGGGTCTCAGGGCCTAAGATGTTTGGCAGTGATACATGGATTATTATTGTACGAAAGCAACTCTCTGGAGCTTCTTCATTAAAGTATGCTGCAGTATGAACTTCATACCTGTATTTTATACTAATAGTCTTAATATTAGTATATCACACCGTGCAATTTAGTGTTCTTTCTTTACATTTAAATTTCCTTTGATTGTTCAATGTTTTTTTTTACCAAATTGTCTAAATGTTTTTTTGAACCCCTGAAACCTATAGGCTAATTATTTAGTTATTAATCTTATCCTGTGTCTACTTAAAACTATTTACTAACAGATGAATGAATTGCTTTGTTTGTTGTCTTTTTTTTGTGTTTTAAAGTCGAGGTAAAGCCAGCCAACGATGCTGTGGCTGAGTACTTAGAAGGCAAGAAGAAGTACGAGGAGGTGAGGAAACAGAAGCTAAAGAAGGGCTCGAGCCGAGAGGCACAGGTAAGCTGTTAAACTCCTAAAACAGGTAGTTTTTCAAGGGTTGTTTTATTAGGACAATGGTTCTATTTAGAATCATGAGTTATTTAAAGAACCATTTCATGTAAAAAAATGTTCTTTGCATGTGGAAATGGTTCTTTGTATTGTTAGAGAATGTGTTTTGTATGGTTCTATGTAAAGCATTCTCTATCAACCAGAAGATCCATTTTGCCATGCAGAGAGTCGCATGAAAATAGTTGTTAAGTTCTGAACAGCAATAAATGTTTTTATTATACTATAATATTATTATTTTTTGTTTGCTGGTGATGGCTTTTATCATATATTGACTTTTTCCTGCTTAGATATTTCTCTAAAATAACATTATATTAGGAAGCTTTATCATTAGAGTTTGTGTATAGGGTACAGACTTAGGGTCAGCTTTAAAGGTCCATTGCTTGCAGGCTTCTGTCAGTGTATGGGAAAGGTGTACACTAGTTTTGAGGATTTAGAGACTAGTTTGGGGGATTTCAGGTGAAACTGTGTAATTGCACAAGTGCACTAGTGGCAAATATGAGATAAAAACTCTTGGCATGTACCATTATAACTACTGGTGATGGCAACATGGGGCAGTTTTATTGATGATTGCAATTTGATAGAAAGACTCATCACAGCCTGGGACATGTTTATGACATAGTTATGCAACATGCGTGTTATGCAGCAGCATTCTTTATGACACTGCATTACGTACGGTTACCTGTAAAACTTGGCAAATGCACAGACAGAATTTAGCATGGTTGAAGTAAAGTGAATGAGGAAACCAGTTCCACCTTCTCCTGTTTTTAAGACACTTGCTCTACTGGACCGCTTCAAGTCAAAGCTGTCAACAGCCATTTCTCAGGCCCCCGAGACCACTGAAGATGTGGAGGACCTGGAGGAGGATGATGATAAAGGATGGTGAGAAATATTTATTATACACGAATACACTCATCGTCAAAAGAATAGTTATACCCAGAAGGAAGTGTGGGATTACAATGCCATTGGAAAGGAAGATGAAGGGTAACAGGAACAATAAATGATTCACCCACTCTGACTCCCTTCACATGCGTGTGTAACTTGAATCATTTGCATGTCTCACAATGCCAAACCCACCAATCCAAGTTTCATTCCCATCAGTTGATTTCTTCTGCGTCCTGATATTTGTGCTACTTTTTTTGTTGATGAGTATAAAAGTAAGTCTAAAACTACTACAGTGTTACTGGAATGGTACTGACTGCCATTTTCTTTAGTGCTTCAGATTTTTTATCAGAAATGATCACTATCTAATTTAACATTAACACAGTTAGGAGTAATAACTGTAGCCTCTGTGGGTAAACGTTATAAATGCAGTGCAGTCCAGTGAACTGGTGCCACACTTCACACTGCTGAAATGTAACGGATTCTTGAATTTGCAATTGTCTGTGATCAAAATGTATATCCGATAATTCATGCCTCATGGATTTCTCCCACTACATGACTACTGTTCCAGCACACACCTCATCTCTCTCTCTCTCTCTTTCTCTCTCTCTTGCTCTCTCTCTCTCTCTCTACTCCTTCCTCACTCTCTCTCTCTTCCTCACTCTCTCCCTTACTCTCTCTCTCTCTCTTCCCCCCCTTACTTTCTGGCCAGCTAACTCGTTTGGCTCCAGGCAGCACTGACACCATTTAAACAGTATGTGCTGTTTGTTTTTGCTGTGCACTTGTGGAGAAGTCATTCTCTCAGCTGACTTAACTGAGTAAATAGGCGGGCAGCAGACAGACGGAGGGTCCAGATGGAGCGCGTCACACCCAGAGTGGCCCAGTCCACCCGCTAACTGTCTTTGGTTATAGTTATTTATATCAGGATCCAGACGAACCCAGCCTCTCTGATCACTCTGGTCACTACACACCATGAGAACAGGACCCTGCAGAATGTGCCTTATACTGCTCTGCTCTTGTCTAGTCTACTGTTCTTTTCCTGTCACGACACTAAAGAATATCTTCTTGTCTTTACTCTCCTCTTATCTACTCTACTCTTTTCCCTTTTCTCTTCGTTTCTCCTCTATTCGCCTCTTCTGTTCTATTTTCTTATCTTCTGTCTTCTCTACTTTTCGGTTCCCTACTACTATTCTTGTCTTAACTACTCTGATTCTCTTCTCTTCTCTTTATGCCCTATTTCCGTCAATTTCTCACTTTCACCTTTGTCTCGTTTCCTGTCTTGCTTTGTCCTTGTCTCCCTGTCCCCTTTTTTCTTTCATTCTTATCCTCTCCTAATTTCTTTCTTTCTTTCTTTCTTTCTTTCTTTCTTTCTTTCTTTCCTAATTGCTTTTCAATCACCACCTCTCTCTCTCCCTTTCTCTCCTCTGTCTGTCCCTCTCTGCCATTCTCTCTCTCTCTCTCTCTCTCTCTCTCTCTCTCTCTCTCTCTCTCTCTCTCTCTCTCTCTCTCTCTCTCTCTCTCTCTCTCTCTCCCTCTCCCTCTCTCTCTCTCTCTCTCTCTCTCTCTCTCTCTCTAACTGCTGCTCACAGACACGTGCTGGTTTGACTGGCGCAGCACTAATGAACTTCCACAATGTTTGTTTTCATAGTATCGCCGACTCCTGCGGCTGCTGCGCGTCCTGTCTGACAGTGTGCGTAGAGCAGCGGAGAGCCGCCGTCCACTCTCCACTGCGTACATTCCTGTCCCTCCGCCTGCTACTACACAGGACGACAAAGACAAAAACGAAATAATTATAGTGTCAGAGCAGCGAGAGGACAGTAAATCACATCCACTCGCTCACAGACACACACATAGACACACACACTGAGCAAATATTGAGTCTGCTGGGTCTCATTTCACACTTGGTTAAATATTAAGACTAAATACTGCATATTTTTTGCTCCTCTAGATGTGTTGTAGACCTGCTCTGATGTGAGGATATTATATTTCAGAGAGCGGGTAGGAAAATGAAGCTAAATACTGAACTAGAAAAAAGACATGTACTAAGCTGTTCACATTGGCAGTAGATCTTTGATTCTTCTAAATGGAATACTCCAGTGTTTTGTAACCCTTTAAAACACTGGGGTTAAGTTAATCACTGCAAATGATATCAGACTTCAGTGTTATGTTAAATATCCAACAAGGCTTGCATGAATAATGTAAGACATGAATATGATTAAAAAAAACGGACAACCGGATGAAGCAAGTAACACTAGAAGAAAGCGACAAGCAGGTGTGAAGGTGGATAAAAAAAGGAAGGAATATTGAAAATGGACAAAGGAATGAATTAATAAAGGAACTATGTTGATGTATGGATAAAGTAATGAACAGGTTGTCTAGCTTTTTTCTCACTCTTAAGTTGTTTTGTGTGGGTGGAGCCTGGTCAGGAGAATGCTTATGGAAGCGCTACCCAATATTAGGATTTCCCAGGTTACACAGAGGAGAGAAATATGCTGAATATCTTGCTTATGTATTGGTCATTGGAACATTATTCAGAGTGTGTACTCAGAACGTGTTTACTGTTTAGACTAACCTCATTATAAAGAAAACAGTTTAAGTAGCCTAGTCACTATACAGTGCAAGTCAGCAGGTATTTGGTGCAGGTAGATGTGTTTTGAGTGGCTAAATCCCCCTAAAAAAACAAACCAGAAAAAAGTTACTTTATAACGAATGTGTCATACAAGAGGGCAGCATATCTGTAACCATATCGTGTAATAACTTTCTATGAGGGAGATTTTAGAGGTGGATGTTTGGTTCCTTTCATCACCACTACACTTCTGAGATAGTTTGTCTAGAACCGAGCATTTCAACACAAAACACTCCAAATTACTTCAAATTTCTTTTCCAATCAACCAATAAATAATTTAACAGACCATAATAATTGGGCTGCTGACTATTTCTGAATTCACAGCAGCGGCAAGACAAAACCTTGTGCTGTGCTGATGCAGACGAGTTGTGACCTGTTTTACACGGCCTTTTCAGATATTTCACTTTGTGTAGAAGTAAAAGAGAAACAGGGCACATGGTATATATATTTAATGTATTGCTACTTGGACACCTGTTTTCTAAAGCTATACCAATACACTATGCAAATACATATTGTGTGCTTTGTATATACCAGCTCATGATGCCTTCTAGTAGGGATCTGGCTTAGTTTGCCCTTTACACATTTTATAGCCTCCAATATCAAAATGTAATTTTTAATTTGATGAGCTCCTCAGCTGTCTTACAAAGAGACGTTTCTAAATGCTCCTGATTTATATCCAGAGCTGTGCTAAGCCAGTGCCTCTCTCAGAATCCTCCTGGTGTTTCCAGAGGATTACGGGAAGCAGGCTGGCAGATCATTTTGCTTTGTCAGTTGCAGTTAAAACATATAGCTTTA
Source organism: Prochilodus magdalenae (assembly GCA_024036415.1). Lineage (NCBI taxonomy): Eukaryota > Metazoa > Chordata > Actinopteri > Characiformes > Prochilodontidae > Prochilodus > Prochilodus magdalenae. The sequence continues at coordinate 157,917 of JAMWET010002022.1, read as the reverse complement.
GTGGTTGGAATGGCTTGCTTTTCCGAGTATGCCCAATCCATAGATACAGTCCATTGAAAGTCATGGGTATTTTTTTCAACCAGTGGAAGCATTTGCAGTAGTTTTGTGGCTTAGAGTTTGGAGTGAAATCCAATTGTGCCTGTAGGGTAATGGCTTTTTGGCTGTTTGGAAGAAGTCTACTGTTCATAGATACAGTAAAAAATGACATTTTAAAACAGGGTGATCACCTGCAGGATTACAATATAAACACATGAATATATTGCTGTTGCCTAAATTAGCCATTTTGAATGATAAATATATCCCACTATTCCTGAGCATGTTTCACGTTTTCATTTTGGGAAGCTTTCATATATATTTTTTTCAAGTTTTAGTTTTTGTCAGAACTGAGATCTGCAGAGAAACATGTGAGTTAGGAATTGCTGTAGTTTTACATAAGGTATCATTAACAGTAAACTTGCGCACATGTGATTTCTTTCTACACTAGTTTTTTCAGTGATTGTGCAAAATGGTAGTATGTGCAGATTATCATTATTTGAATTGAAGCCAGTTTTCTGTGAAATTATATCTTTGATTATATCTTTATGTTGATTTGTGTGGACAGCTGAAACTGCTGAATTGGAAGCGTCTATAAATGACATACAGCATCATCATAGTCCAAGCACAACACAACAGTATGAAGTATAATGAGCGTTTGGCAGTTATAACACAAATGTAAGTAAAATATTCCTCCAGTAAAAGTAGAAGTTCCTTCGAGTATTTATATTTTACTGTTGAATCCAGTCAACTTTAACAGAAGCAGATAATCATGCGTTTCCTTCCCGATTTTGCCTTTTCCGCTAATAACCACAGCTTTGCTGGGGAATGTTTTGCTACTCAGCATGATTGTGTGCTGGGTGCTAGTGCTGCATGATAAATCATATTTACATCATTATTGATATTGATAGTTTGATATTGAGGTGCTGCTAAAGAACAGTCATGTAAATGTGTGATGACAGAACATGTTACCTCATACACGCAGCGCCAAAGATACATCTTTACATTGACCGTTCGGCTAAATGGCCAATTGCAATGTACCTTACAAATTAAGGTACACGTGTGCACAGCTTCAAAACCCGTTTTGAATTCTTAAAAAATGAGTCAGACATTAAGACCGTTTTCACATTTAGTGTTGTGTTTTAGGAGTGTGAGTCAGTAATGACTGCTGTTTTGTTTCATTATTAACAAAGTTAATGAAACAAAAAGAGATTAATGAACAGAAATAATCATTCATATGTACATATACAGCTGTACTGTGTTCTCCACAATGGATGAACCTTGAAGAGCTTTCCGTGTGTTTGGATCATCAGAGGCTTCACAGACTTGGACAAACTTTATTTTAACGGAAACAACAAAGGCCAGTATTTAACAGTCATGCTATGTAGCTGCAGTGTGGTTTTTTTGTCCATATTATCCAGCTTTTCCAAAGCGGTAATAAAAGTGATACGGTATGACCTGAAGAGGAGGTCTTAGCCCAATTTAGTCATTCGTCGTCCTGCTTCTCCAACCTCCATTGCATAAACCGCAGCAGGGAAATGAACCTTGACACTACGAGCGTTTGCCTCACATTCTCCATCGCATCAAAGAACCTCAAACCTCGACCTAAAATATACCCGCTTCGCTCAAACCAGCACCATGTGTGTGTGTGTGCGAGAGTCTGGAAGGGGAGAGAGGAGAAAAAAAATGAGCGTCTGAGAGCACGTTTTAAAATAACAAAACCTGTGCTTTCTATCACTTACTTCATCCTGGAGGTAGACTGGCGGTGCAGTCTCAAGGCCCCAGTCTCTGGGGCGGCGGTGGTGGACCCCCTCACCGGGGAGACCGTTTTGGGGGCTCGGGGGATAGTGGAGACAGGGCCCCCCTGGAGCAGTGCAGGAAAAACAGCAAAAGGGAAGTCTGTACCACTCTTTCTGAACGCCTGGTGCACCCCATGAACGGAACATGGGTTACAAGAGGTCAGACACTGGGAGTCAAGTCTGGGCCAGAAGTGTAAACTATTCCATCTGTGTCTGTATCTACAAACCCCCCCAGCCTCTCCAACCCCACCACCCCCATCCCTTTCACCCAAGAGTCAAGGCCCCCTCCTGCCTCTCTGCTCTTTCTTTTCCCTTTTTTTTTTTTTTTTTTGCAAAAGCGCAAGACAAATAAATCCAGGAGAAAGGCTTCCGAAGGCCTGTGCATCACGGCTCTCCGATAAGCACCCTCTCCAAGAAAGCAGTGAATAGAATTCCTATACAGGCCATTACTCTGGGCGAGGAGGCCGGCGGGCTGTCATCACCGAGACTGCTAGACAAATTATCAGAGCCGTCCGCCTCGCGCCACAGGAGTCCTCCTGGGCCTGCCAGAGAATAGCCATGACATTCTAGATGAGCTGTCACAGCTCCTGCGTGTTTCCAGCGTCTCATATATGCACTAAGGCGCTCATGATTACTCAGTTTAAAAAGCATCAGTTAAAATGCTTTCTTTTTATATCTGCTCTGATGGGTACACATTTTTACCATTGAGGTTTTGTATATAGTTTGAGACTTAAAGGATTAAAATAATTAATAGAGATTAATCCTTACTTAAGAGAACACTTTACAGATCCCGGGGGCATTTGCAGTGTCACAGTACTATGTATTCTGCACAATAGAGGACATGCAGAATTGTGCTTAATTGGATTTGTGCTCTAATTAGAAGCATATAGCTATGTGAGTGGATAAATAAGCTTTATCAGAATGTATTTGTTAACTTTAATATTCTATTCAGGATTCAAGCCTAAAATTACGCAGACTTAAGCTGGAGCTATGGATGAAAGGTCACACTAGAAAGATGCATTAGCAGCATTATGAGTGGAGTTAATCATTTAATGTGTTACAAGCTCTGTTTTTAATTGTTTGTGCTCCTTAGCTGCTCAGTTACTAGTGACAGCTGTGGTGTGCACGTGAGCAGAGCATGCATGACCTTCAAACTAACAAGAGCTCTCGAACACCCTCATTGTTCACAATAGGCTTGCGCATATTTGCAAGCATACTTATATATGTCTGTCTTTTTTTGTGTTTTGGCTGATTGCAGAGGGTTCTGTGATTGCTCAAAAAGAGCTCTATGGTAGATGACTCACCACTGAGAGACAGGCTCTTAAACCTGCTTCGGTTTTCAGGCCCTTCACGTGTTTTTCTTAACTCAGACAACCAGGCCTCATTTAAAAATCTTCCTGCAGCTACTTTCGTTACCTCTGACACACTTCTGTGCAAGCAGTGAGACTTACGTTGTAGTATATGATTGCTCAAAGCTCTTATGAATTTGCATGGTTGTACCAACTGTATTGAGGCGTAATTGATTTTTTAAAGGGACTTGTCACTTAGCTTTTAACTTCTTTAGCCTTTTTTGGTTTAATGTATATCGGTTGAGTTTAAAAGTAGCCAAATAGATAGCAGATAACTCTATTTGAGAGAGAATATCTAATTCTCTCCATTAACAGTATGCAAGTGACAGTAAAAGGTAAGAGCTGTCTCTGTCTGAGCACTGAGCACTGAGCACCTATCAGAGTGATCACTTGCATTTTCACCTTTTCTCTGTGGATGGAATGGGAATTTGCAGATGTTGATGCTGGGTCCCAGCACCTGTGCAGTGTTAGGGCTTTATTCACTGTGCAGGGATAACTAGTGTACAGTAGTGATGTGTTTTTTTTTTCTGCTGCTGTCATAATGAAGACCTTGTATCTCCAGATGTCTGGTTTTTATTTCATTTTCTAACACTATTTGAGAACACCAGCGTCCCATGATTTCCATGGTGAATGAACCTGCAGAGGTGGTCCCAAACTACTTACATTTAACATACTTTAAACAAGCCGTTTGTAAGATGATAACACCTGTCAAATTGTTATACTACAAACAGTAAGGGGAGTCTTATCTTTTCTCCTTCTCTATACCATACCAGTCCAGAGGAAACATTGTGAGTTCAGTACAGTCTACAGCCTTTTACTTTCTAAGCATGTCTCCAGCGATGGAAAGCAGCACTTATGTTAACTCTTGTTTCTGCTTCTATTTAAATCACTTCATGTGTTTGCTGCTGAACATGATTATTTGCCAATAGTGGTCATTAGAACTATCAACCATCATTATTACTTGCCCTTGCTCTTACATCATTGATAACTTGCCCTTAAATGATCTACCCATGGTTAATACGAGGTTAGAATCCACTGTTGGCATAACAGTTCTACTTCTTCATCCTCTCATGTTGGACCGATTCCACTCCACGCAGCAACGATCATCTAGCTGGTTAGCATGCTATCTTAGTAAGTATCTCTGTAGCATGATACATAGATGTCTTACACATTACGTTGTTATTTCCTCACATTCGGTTAATAATTTGAGTTAGTTTTGGTCTTTAGGAAGTCTTTAATATTGCTCGTTTAAACTTCTTTGTTTGTGCAAAGTGTTCGTCTTCTGGTTTTGTTATGACAGTGTCTTTCACATCTCCTTAAAGGGCACGTTTTTGTTGTTGACTGTGTAGCAGCATGTGTGTTAAACTGCACGTTTAGGATGAAAACCTTTGCAATGAGCCCCTTGATAAAGCATTGTATGTCATCACAGCTGTCTGCTCAAAACAAGGTGTAGGTCTAGTCACAACATTGGTTAGGTGCACAATAATACCGCCCTGTCCTCATCCAACAAGTTGCTTTACCTTCTAATACACAGAGGTAAGGCAGGTGGCAGGTTTTCATTTAAAAACTCTTTAGTGGCTTTTTAGTTTACTATCTATAACTTACACTCTGCGTGGAGAAAAGCGCCTGATGTTCATTTCTTCTTTTGGTGCCATAATATCTAGTACAGTGCAAGTAGTAGTTGAAAAAGAGTAAACATGCACTGATTAGCTCGCATAATCCGGATCTGACAGTAAGCACGATATTTGGATGTTATGGTGTCAGCCTTCAGATAGCCCTCACAGTGTCTGCCAATCAAATGCGAGTGTGGCTAAAAGTAATTCATAAATGTAGCCTTTATGAAGCACCTTGTAATTAAAAGTTGGGTTTATTATTAGCGTGTTTTAGGTGGTGTATGGCTGCATGCACCAAAAATGGTGTGATAACAGCGCCTCCGACCCCAAGAGCACGTCCTAATGTTTGTAACACTCTCCATGTCTGGCACTTCATTCAAAATTTAAAGACTAATTAATGGTCAGTGTATTTCACCATGTTTCTCTTCTCTCCATATAAACTGGGCGTCCTTTTCTTGGGTAACACATCCCCTTCCCTGCTTACACAAAGCAGCTTCAGAGTCAAAGAAACTGAAATGGAGCCGATACAAACCCAGCATAACCAAACCTAGCAAGCTAGACCACCTGTCTGTAGCTGCCTGTCGCCCCTTCCTTCATTCCTGTTTAGATCTGTGTAAGGGGAGAAGAAGAGTGTCCTACTTTTTACTTGCCTGCTGAATAAATTATAATAAAATGATAAAAGCTCGCTCACAATGAGGGCAGATCCTCTACTGAAAATATTGCCTCCTCTTTGCTACATAAAGGAAAGCAAGGAGGAAAACACTCCTCTTAAGCCCATATTAGCTTGAGGCTAGCGCATTGTTATGAAATATTGTCTGATGCTGAGTTCTGTAATAGACCCAAAACTATTTTTACTGCATGTTTTAGAAGTTGTATTAAATCGAGACACTTCTGTATTCTGATTTTTATTAATCATTAAACCCCCTAGTACATATGGGAAGACACAGAGATGAACTTTGCTGAAATTTTTGACAGATGTGTCTGTAGAGAGCCAGCAACACGTTGGCGTGGCTCCATTACACTTACCTTCACTTGGCTGCTCTGTCTGTTTGGTGTTTTTTTGTTGACCGTGCCTGGCCTTTGTCTTGTTTTGGATTTTCCATTATGGGTAAATTGTCTCTGGGAAGCATTTTTCATGTGTTTTCCTCAACGCGAGGTCGTGTGAAGCAGCAGTGGGCTCCTCGTTGTGGTGCTTGGTTGAAAGAATGTAAATCTCTGCATTTTTTTAGTGGCTCTGTATTGTCCTCTTGGCCATGGAATGCCAGACCTGTGAATACGAGTGGGTTATCTGGGAAATGAAAGACAGATGAGCATCTGTTGCCTGACTGAGGCTCCCATCGGGGTCATCCTGCTGCCTCCGTCCTGTAGATAGAAACAGCAAAAACTCCTTTTAGCAGACCAAAGCAGTGCTTTCCTGGACTGCGGCTGCAGTCACGTATAGACTACAGACCTAAAAACACACCCTCTGTTCTCTATAAATCCAATATACATGGATTTAGGGTATAACCTGAGCCGAAAAGTTCTTTGATGCCATACAACCCATAAGTAAGTTCCTGGGATGAAATCGAATTCAGAGTGGTTTGGTGTGTAAGATGCTCTGTGTCAGAGTCAGATATGTTAATAGTGGTGGTGATAGGAACCAGGCGTCCAAGCTCCCTCAGATAGTTATTGCATGGCATAGTTACCTATACACTGCTTGATGTTGAGACATGGTTTTATTGAAGGTGTGAGGTCAGGATTTGGTCCAGACTAATATTTAGAAGTTATTTGGTGTGTGGCGTTGTAAGGCAAAATAGTCTCACTATTTTAGATTAACCACACATATAAAAATATCAGAACACACATGTAGGGTCGTTGATGTACACAAAGTTTTCCTGTCACCACCGCTGTAAAGAATGAACTGACAAGTTTTCTGCAATGAATTGTTTCACATCAAACAACTCTAAACGACCTTGTTTACGTCTCACTGACTGTATTATACAGAATTATACACAAGTTTCAGTGGAAAACACTTTAAAGGAATCATTTTTGTAAATAATGTGCAATTGTGAAGAACCCTTTAAAAACTTCCACATTAAGTTCTGTATTATAGTCTTTTTCCCAAGCTAAGGATGCACCGAAGTAACACATGTTTATTGTTTGGCATGCAACAGAATGTTAAGTTGTATATTTAGCATCCCGTACAAACATTGTGTTCACAGACATGAACATGTTAGCAAGTTGTAATCGATTAAACACTCTTTATTTTTACTTCCACTCCTCTTGCTAGGAACAGCAAGTATTTATGGAGCTTTGTGCTCGAGATTGTGCTCCAGACCATTCCAGAAGAAAATCCTTGTACTGATAACTCAAAGCCTGGTGATTTAGCGGGCTGGGTGCACCATGTTGCTGTTCTTTTGAACTGGGCTCTGTTTCCTCGTTTTGATTTAGGATGGCGCATGTACTGCAGTTTGATGAGCAAACCAGAAAGGTGAAGGATGCCAACATGCAGGACGAAGACACATTCGAGATCTATGACCCGCGCAACCCCGTCAACAAGCGGAGACGAGAGGAAAGCAAGAAGCTGCTGAAGGAGAAGAAGGCCAGGAGGTGAGGCTGATGACCTCTCTCAAGGACCTCTCTTTTTTCCTCTTGCACCCCCCCCTCGTCTCTCTCTCTCTCTCTCTCTCTCTCTCTCTCTCTCTCTCTCTCTCTCACACACACCGCTGTAACCAAGCTCTCTGTCTCTTTGGGATAAAATGCAAACCTGGCTGTAGCTCAGTATCGAGGGTACATACTCTTTGGGTAAGAAATGAGTGAGGTGTTTTAAACAGGGTGTTTGTGGACTGCCTTTCTAAATAAATACACTGTACTATAGAATCCTCTGAAGTCACATTCAATAAAGGCTTACTGTGTTTAAATGGCTCTCAATGTATTTGAACGTGTCACTGCTGAGGCTCTTCCTTGTGTGTTGTGTATCCTGGTAAAACGATGCCTGTATGAGTATGAAAAAAGCATGTTGTGGCTATATTTTGCAGCTGGAGGTGCTACAGATGTAACTGCAGGATAAAGTATATAGCCATATGCAAAGTTGGGTTGCACTCTTCATATCATTAGTACAGCGCAGTAACTCTGTGTTTTTAATGTCAGTTCAGTTCAAGCTCAGCTTAATACGCACTTCTTTACTTTATAGAGTTAGACCATCAGAACATCCTAATTATTCTTTTAAGTGGAAACATTTTCTCTTTAGGACATTCACCGGCTTCTTATTTGAAGTTTCTCGTTCTACTTTGAATGATGCCGATGAATAAAAAGCTGACAACCACATCGTTTTAATTAGGATCAGGAGTACTAATCCTTCCTGGATAAAGTTTTATGTACAGAGCTATTGATAAAATTGTCCTGCAGTAGGGCATTTCAACAAGGATTTTTCTTTCTACATCTTCTAGCCGATGCTATAGTGCCATCAAATTGGTTTGTCTGTTCTGGTGTGCTGTAGTAACATCCTCTGTTGAAAGAAGGACCGCTACTGTTAAAGATATGGCTCGTTCTTAATGAAAACATAGTTACATAGTTAAGGGTAGTTACAGGTAATCATACAGTAATTAAAACTTAGTTTTTCATATTATATTCAATTTCTGATAATATATTCCCATAAATCTTACACACTGCTCTTTTAAGTGTGCTTTGTAGAGCTTTATTCAGAGTGTTGCCAAGTGTTGCATATGTATGATGAACTGAATGTGTGTTTTTCTCATCCAGGTTGATTATTTTTTTATAACATTATACAGTCCTTATACCTTATATAAGCACATTGTAGTACATCTGTTTCTCTGTATAATTTGTTATCCTGTTCTTCAGTAGTCAGGACCACCACAGAGCAGGTATTATGTGGGTTGTGGATCATTCTCAGCACTGCAGTGACACTGATGTGGTGGTGTTTGTTGGATCAGATGATCAGAAGTGTGTGCTGGTGTAAGTGGATCAGATACAGCAGTGCTGCTGGAGTATTGAAAAATCACTGCTGGACTGAGAATAGTCCACCAACCAAAACTATCCAGCTATTGGTTTTATAGACTTTACAAGGTGGGCCAACAAGGTTGGAGTGTCTAAAACACACACTGTGCATAAACTCACCACCACCACCACCACCACCATATCAGTGTCAGTGCTAAGAATGATCCGCCACCCAAATAATGCCTTTGGGGGTCCTGTGTGAGTCCTGATCACTGGATAACAGGGTGAAAGGGAGATACACCATGCAGAGAGACAGAAGGACTGCAGTGTGTAATTATAAGACTAAGTGCACCTGTATGCTTAGTAAAGCTGATCAAATGAGTGTAGATACAAGGAGGTTGTTTTAATAGAGTGACTGGTGGGGTAACCGCTCAGCGGTTAACACCACTACCCACCAGAGAGCTACCACCCCATGTGGGAGACGGGGGTTCAAATCCCAGTCTAGGTAGTAAATGCTGAGTTACACCAATAAGGCTTCTTGGGCAAGACTCCTAACACTGCACTGGCCTACCTGTAAAAACAAATAACTTGTGAGTCGCTCTGGACAAGCCTAATGCCTTAAACGTCAAATGTAAAATGTGTATGTGGCATTGTTTAACAGTTAAATGTATTTTAATTTAATTTTTCTAAAACTGTCTGATGGTATGAGCAACCAACCATATATGATGATAAAGTGAACTATTATAAAAGGGTACTTTAGTCATGCCTTATTCCTTATGTATTGTTAAATCAAATCTTTTTTTGTGGGCTGCTTTGAAGGTATTAAGTTCCTGAACAAATGTGTATCAATAAATTCTGATTTCCTCAGATGTCACATAGACAATTGACATCAAAGGGCTTTTGTTGTGATATGTTTTAAGAAAGAGTGGGCTGGATTAAAGAAGAACTCAAGTGTTTATTGCCATTGACCCAAAAATGTAACACTGCTCTGAACTGTCGATTAAAGAAGTAGGAACCTAAAGTAATGGATACTCAAGCAGGAAGCTGAATATATTTCTGCATCCTTCCTACTTCTGGTGAACCTAGATTTTATCGCTGTTCATCAAAAATGGATGTGGTCAGTATCAAGAGAGCTCACAATAGAGAACTCCAACCTTTGGTGAATAAATTGTAAAATTTCTCCAAGAAATGCTTTAGTCTTGCACTTGGAGAGTGCATTAGGTCTAGATGATGAGGCCCATCTGAGGCTCATTGACAGTCTGAGCCCATGAATTCCTTGAGCCATGGTAAGGTTTGGAGGAAGTAGGGGGAGGCTGGTGCTGCTGTAGGGTTTCACAGAACTCGATAAAACAGTCGTGCTGCATATCTCCTCCCCATCGCACTGTGCACGGCTGCCATTGTAAAAAACCCTCTGAGATCTCCTCTGCAGAAGTAACGGGTATTAAAGCTGGATCTGCTCCTTCGCCATCTGCCTCGAACCTGGAAAATGAAACAGTACAGAGTCTCAAAGTTCAACTTGACTGGCGTCAAGCAGCCAAAATGATGTAAGATGCACGTCTGTGGTGAAATCGGACAGATAGGGAGTTCACTTTGCTCCGTCCTGTAGCCATTTGACCAGAGAGAGCTTTCTGGATTGAGTACTGATTAAATGACTGTATGCCTCTTTCCTGTTAAGGGAAAAAAGCCCTCTGTTAGCTCAAAACAGTGGCAAGATTATCATTTTTAATCAGCGTCGGACTTTGTTCAAGGAAGCGAAGCCTAGCAGGCCTCCTGATGATGCTGGCTGAATATGGTTTAGACTAAATGATCTACCACGAGTATGTGTGACCAGGAGCACGGCTTGGCCAGCACGCTGCCTTTTACTGCTCTCTTGGGATCACGCTTAAATTTTCATATGGAACAGGAAGGAGAGTTAATGTTACACTACGAGAGCCACACGGCCAGAGCTGCTGCAAATTCAAACCAGGTGAGATGCGCCGAAGCCAGTTCAGCTACTGGCGTCCCTGCTTACTCCATTCCACCACAGTCACAGGGGGGCCATTTGCGAGCCACAGGGGTCTGTCGGCTTTCAACATGTTCTAACTGAGTTTACGTATCTGAGGTAGTTACTTAAATGTAATGTGTGTATATGGACTGTGTTGACGAATGGCGTGGGAGTTACAAATGGATTTGTCCTGACTTATTTCACATGGCTCCTCTGGCATGTTCAACCCGAGGGAGATGTCTTGAACGATGACATAATGAGCTTCTAACGTTGCCTCGTTCTCCTCATTGCCACCTATTTCTAACATTCCACAGACCGTTTCGGATGAAGTACCTATGCTCTCCGCCAAGCTGGGCTGCTGTCTTTTGTAGTCAGGTTACTAATGTGATTTCTAATGCTGCCTGTTTATGATATAAATCTTGATTAAATGGATATGCGTAATATGTGATTCCTAGTGCTCTGCGAATTATGATTGGCCACAAAGATTACAAGGACTCAGACGAGCATCAAAACGGAGCGAGCCTCATATAATGGTAATGATGCAAAGTGAACTTCTGCAGCATGCCAGGAGACTGTATAATAGTCTTTTGCTGCAGTGCACTTGAGCCAGGTAATCAGGGGCTGGAGAACCTGGCTTGGGTTTGCATGAAACTGGAGCAGAACGCACATGAACTGATTGGAAGTCCTTGAGGACTGCTTTGAGAAGTTCTGGTTTGTGCTCTGAATTCGTGCAGCTGGCTCCCTTTTTTTTCTATTTGTTTAAAAATATTTTAAACTCTGCCTGCTAAGTATTTAAAAGGGACCACTGAAAATCAAACGAGCCTGTGATTTTTGTGGAATTCTGTAGTAAGGGAAAGCAAGAGGGGTTAGCGTGGCACTTTGGGCCTAATGCTGAATGTTTTGTGTAATTTTTTTATTTTTTTTTTTGCTTTAATAGCTTTGGGACTGAAAAAGGCCCAAATTAGATTTGAAAAGTGTGCTAGACAGACCACACGCACACTTCTCTGACTTTTTGACTTTCCTCTGGCAAGAAACTCAAATCTTGGTGCTTAAATAACCATGAAGTTTGAGGCGGGAACAGACAAGACAATGTCACTCCTGTTCGGCAACACCCTGCTAACACTTAACATTCTTACTGTCCGGCCAAGGCAGGAAATACCCATCGTTACTGCTGGTCACGTGATGGCAGGAGATGAAATGGACCAGTAATGGCATTATCTCACTTGCTGACCACTATCTTCTCCAGCCCTTGTGAATGAGGACTAAAAATAACTGGCTTAATCCTTTTCCACACCGCCATCCACCTACAGGAGCACAAGGAAAGCATAGTCCTCTCCCAATCTAAGATGCTGGGCTCCTTTTCTGTCGGTCTTTTGGGACACTACAGAAAGTAGTCAGATAAATAAAAATAATATTTTGTTCAAAATGTGGGCATCATTCAGTGATTAAGATATATAAGATATATAAGTCATTCAGTGTGTTTAATGTAAGAGGCTCATTGTAAAGACTAATTCTCTGGTGGTGATAGGAAATAAGCTGAACCAAAGAACCAAGTCTCCAATACAAATACAGTAATTTTATTTACTACCAAAACCACCAGTGAACCTAATTGTGTCCTCTGAGTGTTCATATGGAATGTTGATGATGGTAAAATAGTAATGAATCTGAAACGTAGGGGCTGTTATTTTGTATTGTGTTTATCTAAAGAGTGTTCACCATAATCAATTGAAAAATTAAAATTTTAGGTCAAAATCTTTTTTACTCAGGGGGTACATTCATAACTATTTCATGTAATAGCTTTCTGTAAGGGAGGTTTTAGTGTTGGATGCCTGGTTCCTGTCACCACCACTGTGAACAGTTTTGACTTTGTAAGTTTCTGTAGTTCGGAGCGTTTCACATTTAATCACTGTGAACGACTCCTTTTTCATCTTAACCGTTTAATTATGCAGAAGGCTTCATCAATCGGTGGAATTTCCCTTTATATTAAATACAGGAATAAGCAAATCTGTGGTTTGGTTCTACACCCGCTCCAGTGTAGTCACCTTACTGTTACAGCACCTCCCTTTTGTGTGGCTTATCCAGTACTATATTTTCCCACGCAGCTCTGCTTAAGTGGAGCTTAACTCCTAAAGCCGCAGCTCTTTGAAATCCTGGCCACGTCACGAGTGTAACTCAGCACTGTTCCATTTAAAGTCACACCAAGTTATATTTTGCATTTAAATGCTGGGCAAAAGGGCTTATATAGACCATTGAGTCACATGGCTGCTCAAGACATTGAATTACAAAGTTATATAGTTGGCACTAGTAACTCTCATAGAGTAGAGAAGTACTGAAAAACGTCAACTTCATATTACTGTACATGTGTTCATTTAAAGGGGCACTCCAGCCAGAATGAGAATGTTAATGATTGTGACTTGTAAACATGCCCACTCGACTGAAGTGAGATTTTTATGGTTCAGAAATTAGGAACACACTGTTCATGTGGTGTATCTCGAATGAAGGCGAAACTTCGGAAGAACACATGGAGCCCAGCTGTTTAAAACTGTACTTATTGGCCTCTAGATAAGAGGCAAGCAGTCAAAATTTAGGCACCCCCAGTAGTTACATGGTGTTACGTCAATGTGTAACGGCATGCTGGGTTATGTAAGCCTAGACACAATAAGGACACAAAACTGTACATGTTTCGAGCACTATAGAACATCCCCCTGGATAGATGGATAGATGCTGAAACTGCTTCGAACTCTTCTCTGAGGTGCTACCAATACAACAGCACAGAGGGAGAATGGAAAGCATGTACCACAGGATGACTTTATATAGTCAGTCAGGTACAGCGATAAGCCCTGGCCTTGCTTACGTGCTGACACTTGAGTCATGCGCATGTCCCACAATGTCAGACCTGCCATTTCATTCCGTCTGGGACACATGTAGGTCCACTGGTGGTTCGGAGAGTAAATAAAATACCCTGCTTTCTTGACCTTGAGCTTCTATACAAATGAACCCTTCCACAACATGCCAACCTGCATGACATTGTTTACATCCCAGTCATTAAGTTATGCCTGAAATTTTATCAAATCAGTCGAGTTCCTCTTTAATGAAAGCCTGTTGGCAGCCACACTTCTTATGCTTCTGTAGCAGCAGCAGGGAGGTGGTGTATGTGTGTGATGAGAAAGAGAGGCGGCTGTTGGAAGACAAGTCGAGCAAGGCACGTGGCTGACCTCCAACCCCACGCCATGAAAAAGCTCACTCGTCAGACAGCTCCCCACACGTGTGATGCTCAACACAGACGGGTTGCCATGGATTCTCTCGCCGTCCGAGCCTGTTGATATGACAAAAAGAATTAAGAGAGAAAAGGGAGAGAGCAAGAGAGCTCGGAAGAAAAACACCCTTCTCGTCGTCCCGCGCCGAGGTTTGAAAGATACGCTTGTGCAAAGTCGAAGAGCGAGATGAACAAACGCAGTCGATCACGCTCTGCTGACAGTAATTATATTTCACTGAGTCGTCCACGTTCTCCTGCTCTTCGTCCAAGCTCAAACAGGGAGTCTAATAACAATCAGGACGAGGGCCCTCTTAATCATGTGCTGCAAGATAGAACTGAGGCGCATCTGCGTGGGCTGGATGATTTCATCTCTCGGCCGTGAGAGGTGCTTGACGTGAAGCTCGCGTAGCTTTCTAATTGCACCAGGATGCAGTTGTACCGTGCAGCAGCTTGACCTTGGCAAATCCACTTTGTGTGCTTGGTCTGTGCTCTGCATCAGGATGGAATTGAATAAGCTGAAGGCTTTGCCAGCAAAACTCCAACTTCCAGTGCTCTTGTAGCCGCTGCACACTCGGGGTTCAGAATATTTTAGCTCTGCAGCAAAGGCCAGAGTCACCAGACCTGCTAAGTTGGACCTGTTCTTTTTGTGTTTGGGTCCTTGAAGCAAGTTGCAGTCCAGGAGGCTAACCTAAGAAGGCATAAACATTCACACAGGCCTCTGCCGGAGAGTGATCCGGCATCTAAGTAATATTTGGACAGCAGTGTTTTTGTGGTGTGCCCCTTACGTTGATGGATGGGGTAGAGAGTGGTTGACAGATGGTCTACAGGCAGCACTTTTAACCTAGTAAGTGCCTGTGGTAGGTGTACCTAATTGTCAACAGCCAAGAAATCTGGGTACAAGAAAGGTGAGTCTAATAAAATGCTGATATGCAGACATTTTTGCAAAGCAGAATCCAGCTCTAGACCTCGAAGAAGCAAGCCAAGAACAAGGTACAAAGTGCTGTGAGCATAAGGAAGAACTACTGAGAGAAACTAGAACTCTGAAGAACCCTGAATAGACCCCATGAGTTCATTCTTTATTATGGCAACTTCTGCAGTGGTTTCTGGCGAGTTTGTCAGTGCAAGTTGACTGAAACTCTCAGAACCAGATATACATGCTGCCCATTTAAGTGACTTCCGTGAGGGCTTCACATGGAGATTGGATCCTAAAGCAGGGCTTTAGTAAGTTGTATAAATGTCCTTGAATGGTACCTTCACTGAGATGTATTCCTCCCCCGGCCTGATTGTGTTTTGTAAACATTCCTGTGGAGGCTTAGCACAGCTGTTTGTCTTTCTTTGCATTTTCGACGGCATGGCCCTGAGGTCCTGTGCCAGCTGTCCGAATCAAAGATGGCTGCTACAGCGACATCCTCTTGGCACCTCATTAGGGATGTGCCGCTGGAGGGGAAAACTTTGGGAGCCAAGGAGCTGCCAACTCGAGGGGAGAGGGAATAGGATATTATATGGGTTCGAAGGGGGTATTGGCCCATTAACAAAAACACATTCATTTCTCTTGCCCTGGTTTTGGATTCGCACTAGACTGCTCGTGAAAGCCCTGGTACCAGAGGAATTGGACGAGACTGATCTGGAATGAATAGCGTTTCCCGAATTTTTTAAAGCATTGAAAGGAACCAGTCAAAACAATAAATTAAGCCCAAGTCTACAACCAAGACCAAGGTTAAACTGTAAAAAGGAAACCTCAAAAATGTTTTACCTCGGACCGGGCGAACTTTTTTGCATTAAATTACACTCTGGATGGTTGTTATCTAACCTTGCAGTTGGAGACTGTAATAATATTTCCATTTAAGGCTTGCCTGAGTGTATTCCATACTATGGGAGACCCGTCAGGAAAAGTGCTGTCAGAGAAAATATGTACGTTCGTAAGTACAGGGCGAGTCTGCGTGTCGCTCTGAACGAGTGCTTAATTAATCATAAGCTTCAGCTCTGCTGAAGTATGTGTCAGGTTCTCTTAAGACACTACTCACCACTGACTCACAGCCATAATAACACTCAAATAAACTATAGGAGCGCTCTGTCAATAATTAATCACCGGCATTACTGGCAAACCTCAAGACTCTGGCTTGACCTCTTGACCACCAAAATATTTTTGTGGGCTGATCCGTTCGCCCAAGACGTGATGGCCATTAACTGTTGCGTTAGCCAGCTGAACAGGCCTTTGACCCTTTTTTCTTTCGGTGCGATTGAACAACAGAGCTTTCAACTCGTTACATGAAGGCAGCTGGAGAGACGTCCACAGTCTGCTTCTCATTTTCATCTTCTCTCTCTCTCTAAAAAAAAAAACGTCTGTTCGCCGCCTCAGAGGAAATGTTTGAAGATGATTCAAATTAATTAGACTTTTTTCCCCCCTTGACATTTTCATGCAGGCTTTTTTGCGGAGCTGATAGATGGTGTTGAGTGGATGGCTGAGAGTTTTCAAGGGGACAGCAGGCCTGGATGGTCACCCAGAAACCTGCAGCTGATTTGTAGGCTACTGGATGATAGGTTTTGGTATGTCGAGAGGCAGACAGAGACGTTCCTGAGTAGATGTCTGCTGTTGAAGGAGCTCAGGAAGCCGTGGAGACGGGGAGCTTTAAATCAGCTAATATAGTATTTTATCATAGCAATAGTTGATAGGTGGTGACAGGATTTTTGTGCTTTCATGGCAAATAAAGTGGTCGGCTGAGTGATTAATCGGTACGTGAGGAGATGTTTTTTTTTCCACTCAGATGCTCCTGTGGTGTGTATATATCCTGAATAAGAACATTTTCTGATATATGCTTATAGGAGGACTGAGAAAGGAAATGTCTTGAGACTGGTGCTTTAACCATCTACCTGTGTGGAGTAAACAGTATGTTTTGAGTCTTT
Organism: Prochilodus magdalenae; assembly: GCA_024036415.1. NCBI lineage: Eukaryota > Metazoa > Chordata > Actinopteri > Characiformes > Prochilodontidae > Prochilodus > Prochilodus magdalenae. The sequence continues at coordinate 141,043 of JAMWET010002022.1, read as the reverse complement.
AACAAACTTTACATGCTACACCATAGTTGTTTATTTCATAATAATAATAGCCAGGAAAATTCATTATTGTCCATGATTTGGGCCATTTACATATTTTGGGGTCCAGTGGTGCACTCACTATACAGAGTTTTGTTTTTACGCTTTCTCTTTACTAATGTCATCCAATTTGAAGGATTTTAACCACCTGCAGGTCCAAAAGCCTCTGTAGAACAAATCAGTTGAGGCTGCTGGGAAGTCTGTGAACCGTTTGTTATTTTGTGTAATTCTACATGAATGTGATCATTTATTATCATCATTTTACTCATGCAAATGGATAGAAGGACCAACTGGACAAACTGGATGGAAGAGAACCCAATAGAACAAATAGCACAATGTTATATGTTATTATCCATTTATTAAACAAAGTGATCCAACATTAAATGTCTTCCCATAAAACTATGTGACCCAGTGCTTTTAGGAACTGCTGTGACCCTCATGGACAGCGGTGGCCTCAACCAAGTGGTTCCTAGATTTGTTGCCCTGAACATTGACTTGGAGGAATATCGGTCTCTTCCCTTCTTACAGAAATGCTTAAACTGTGTCATGTTGGTGGGCTTTCTGGCACGAACAGCTAATGGTAATTGTCTTTCTGCAGGACCCTCATTCTGTTAAGGTTCAGTTGTATCATTTCCTGATACAATCCAGAAGTTATTCAGGCAATAGGTCGAAACCATGATACCGCCACCACCATGTTTCAAAGTACCAATATTGTTCTCGTGGTGGATTGCTTTTAGCCAAAGATAAAATCTTTCATTTAAGCCATAAAGATCCATTTTGCCTTATTCATTCACACAACATAGTTTCAGTGGTCTTCTAGCTCGTTCCGGTGGTCTTTAGGAAAATTTTAGCAGGCAGAAATGGTCCCTATGCGATTATTTTTCAGTGTTTGCCCAATGGGCTAATGACATGAGTGTAAGAGAGGTCTGCAGATCCTTGGATGTTACCCTGGTGATGTTCCAGAATATTCTACACCTTAGTCTTTGAGTCATTTTTGATAAATGACCACTCCACTGAAGGGCAACAGTGGTATTGAGTTTCTTCCTGACAGTGGATCAGTGAGGTCCAAACTTTATATAAACAGTACCGGAACTCTTTCACCCTAATGAGCTTTGGCAAATACTTTTCTGAGGTCATCAGAAAAGAGACATGCATGCATTAACAAATGTGTGTGGTAAAGAGCGAACTTTAATGATGTTTTACACAGGGTAGGGTCATATGGGTTCCACACTCACACCTGATTATCCAATTGATTGAACCTCTTGAGGTTCACATACTTTTGCAAGAAAGACATCTAATGTCGTATTGATTGTTTAATAAATGAATGAAAATGTTGAATGTATTGTTGTCATTATTATTATTATGGCTTACTTGTTGCTTATTTGTTATATTTGATTATGATTATGTTTATCTATTTTAATAAGTGCAAGTTTGATCATATTATAGGTCAAATCAAGATGAGGTAGAATTGTTTATCAGGAATCAAATAGTCTCGGTCTGTATTGTGGTTTAAAGACTAGGGTGACATTTGGAAGGCAGGGAAAACTGCGGTAGGTGTTAGGGGGCTGGCTGTTTTCTTACTAGCTACTTTTCTTATTAGCGTGAAAGCCAGAAATCAGTTGTTACTGTTAGGAACTCAAACAACTTATTGCATCTATATCAAAGTGGTAACTGATTTTGAATCATCATGCAGTGGGTGGTTTATTCATATTGTCGGATGAGGGCCACTCAAAGCTGAAGAAGAAAGGTACCTATTTGGCTATGTAGGTAATTACCCCAGTTTGCCTTCTGTTTTCAGACTAAAATGAAAGAAAGTTTCTCTGGTGTCCATTTTGTGCTGAAACAGTTAGAATCGTGTTCTTTGTTAAATATGGCTATGATGCATCTTTCAAACATTTCTGTTAGATCTCAGGTTTGAAGTGCTGCTCATTACAGATATAACATCACAATTCCTCTGCAGCATATGAATGTCCTTTCCAATAGCAACTAACCTAAGTGTTGCAAAGTTCAACAATGTTTTCCTTTTAAAATAGTGAAAACCAACACCTCTACATGTAAAGCAAAGACTCTTATTCAGAAAGTAAGAATGCTGGTCATCTTGCTCATAGCCTGTCTGGATGGGAAATGGAACCCTGGTCTCCGGTGTGCAGGGCAACCATGTTATCTATTACACTAGCTAATCATTCCCTATTTATATTGACCACCGCCAAATGCACTCTGCAGGCACTGTTCTGCTGATTTTGATGAAACAGAACTGTCCTGTTTAATTGCTGAGGTGAAACTCACATTAATACCTAGCTTGGTTGTTTATATCAGCCTGTAGCTTTGCTATAAGTGGTTGTATGACATACTGTTAGGCCAAAAGTATTTGGACACTCTAATATCACACCTATATGAGTTTGATGGACATTCCTTTCAAAACCATGGGCATTAAGGTTGAGTAGACCCCTTTGTGCAGCTATAACAGTATCTACTCCTCTGGGAAGCTTTTCCCAAAAGTTTTGGAGTGTGTCTATGCTCATTCAGGCATGAGAGCATTTGTGAGCTCAGGCACTAATGTTGGAACGACTGGTTTGCTATCAACGTGTTACTGTTCATTCTACGGGTGTTGGGTAGAATCGATGTCAGAGCTCTGAGCAAAAATAAAATAAATATATGATTAAAAATATACTTCAGCACCAAAATCCTTAATCTATGTCTTTATGGACCTGGCTTTGTACACAGGGTCACAGTCATGCTGAACAGGAGAAGACCTTCCCCAAACTGCTGCACAAAGGTTGAAGGCATACAGTATAATTGTGTAAAATGTCTTTATGTGCTGTAGCATTAACATGACCCTTCACTAGCACTAAGACCCAGGCCCAAGCCCTGAAACTCCCTAGACAATTATCCCCCCTCCGCCAAACTTTACTGTTGGCACTGTGCATTCCGGTAGGTGGAGTTCTCCTGGCATACTCTAAACCCAGATTCATCCATCGGAGTTCCAGACGGTGAAGCATGTTTCATCACTTTAGAGAACACATTTCCACAGCTACAGAGATCAGTGGCCGCACTTTACAACACTCAGCCGATGCTTGGCATTGCACATGGTAATCTTAGGCTTCTGTCTAGTTGCTTGGCCATGGAAGCCCAGTTCGTGAAGTACCTAAAGCACAGTTCCTGGGCAGATGTTGCTTCCAGAGACAGTTTGGGTGTCTCTAGAGGGCCGTACAACAAGTAATATCCCTTTTATACACAGTACATGGTTTAAGCACATGAGTTTACATGGCCTGCGACTTCATGGCTGAGCCATGTTTCTCCTAGAAGCTTTAATTTTCAATAATTACTTCAATAATTCAATAATTCACTCATGGCGAATGCAGCATCCTATGACAGTGCAATGTCTAAAGTCTTTAGTACAACCTGTTCTACTGAGTTTGTCTTTGGAGACTGTGCTTGATTTTATACACTTTTTAGGAATGGGTGTGGCTAAAGCACACAGATTCGGCCATTTGGAGGGGGGTCAACATACATGTGGCCATATAGTGCATTTATGTTAGGGCGCTTTCAGTCATACATGCAGCAAAATTATTGTGAGATGGTGAAGCCATTCACCTGGAACACTGTGAGCTGCTTGGATTTCCAAAAGCATGTTTAGGTGCAAAATAGTTAATAAACTGGGAATCACAAAAATGGCTACAGTTTGGCTTTTGCTTTTCGAATCCTCTCTGGCTGTGCTCAAAATTCAGTCAGACTCTGTTTTGACACTGACCTTTCCAAAGCAGGTCAGCCAGTGAAAAGTTGCGTATGCCGTGACATATGACCACTATCTTTTGACTAAAACCAGACCATCTTTCTGTTTTAAAATGAGATACTTATTTGCAAAACCGTTTGTCAGCAGTCTGTGTCATGTGGATGATCAACATGTGCTGATCAACAGCGCACATGTGCTGATGCCGTAGCACTGCTCAAAACAAGTGCAATGTGCGCCTGGTCTCGTGGTGAGTGAAGCACAAACCACAGTTCATCTGATGTTCAGCCCTAATGTATGCTGGGTATTGTAGTACTGTAATTTACAAACACTGATATGGATAATAATATCGGTATCATATCAGAATCGGATAATCATGTTACAGCATTGTGCCATGCTCTTGCTTTAATTTGGCTGATATTTAAAATATATTTTTTTTAAATCATTGAGCATGTACTGTATGTTATAAAAAAGTATAGCAGTGCAGCTGAAATGTCTCCTACAGCACCAACAAAATCGGCAGCTACTCAGGGGTTCATCAGTTCCTCAGAAATCAGAATCATTCCTGGTTTGTTAGCTGCACTAAACATGGTGTTTCTGTCAGTCTTTGGCTGAGTGTTCCACAGTCCATGAGTACTGCACAGTTTGGTACTTCTACCTGTCCTAATCTGCCACCTCATCATAGTTATGGTAATTAGCATAGTGGTTTGTGTTAAGGTAGGGGTAGGACTGAATTGTACAGATTTGTGACCATTGTTTGTGTGAAAGTAAATAGTGGTCTATTTTATCAGCTCACTTTACCAAACACGAGTGCTTTGTAGTTCTAGTCCATTGTACGCTTTGTTCCCCCTGGTCAGGACCCCCACAGAGCAGGTATTATTTGGGTGGTGGAACATTCTTAGCACTGCAGTGACACTGACGTGGTGGTGGTGCGTTAGTGTGTGTTGTGCTGGGATGAGTGGATCAGAGTGGAGGGTGTGTCCACTCACTGTCCTCTCTATTAGACACTCCTACTTTGCTGTTCCACCATGTAGCTGTAATTTCTGAGACAATAACTCGTCTGCTGCTGCACAGTTGGTCATCCTGTAGTCTTTTGTTACAGGGCAGGACACTGTTAGCTGGATAGTTTGGTTGTGACACAGCACTGCTGTGTCTGATCCTCTTACACCAGCACAACACACCCTAACACCAACACCACCACAGCAGTGTCAATGCTGAGAACGATCCACCTCCCACATATGACCATCGAAGAACAGCGTAACAAGGTATACAGAGAAACAGATGGTTTGCAGTCTGTAATTGTAGAAGTACACAGTGCTCCTATTTGGTAAGAGGAGCTGATAAAATGGGCCACTGTTTGGCTCTTTTCCATCTATATTTCCATATTTCACTTTACACATTTTTTGCTATCAAACCAATTGGAAGTGAATCACAAGGAAAGAGTAGGAGGTGACACTGCAGAGATTCTGGTATTGTTATATTGATCTTACAAACTGATTTGATTTCAAGCTTTATTGAAACATCCTGTTCTTTTCTCTTTTACTATGCACCCGAGGGGTGGTGGGGGAGCACAGGAGATAAAGGAAGAACAGGCAGTGTCAATCAGTGATGAGTTTGCCAGAATCTGTACCTGCCAACGTGCTTCAGTTCCTGTCTACTTTATTCCCATATTTACACCCACATGACAGTCCAACCATTCCAACCTCCACCCCTGGAATAGTTTCACCAAAATGTTTTCCAATCAAGGGGAGAAACTCAGACTGATTGAATCTTTGCCTCGGTTATGAACGTGACATATAATCGGTATATCCTTCTCCACTGTTAGAAAGTGGTTCTCACTAAGCTTTCTGAGGTCTCATTGATTTATTAGTGGTTTTGTTTTTGGTACATATTGAACCTAGAAATAGAGCAAGCTTAGCCTTTATCATATTACGGCATGACATTGTTAGCCCTTTAGATACTGCTTATGTTAAATGGCACTCTGCATACTAAGGAGGAACTACATCATTATGATTAATTCTTGATAGAGATTAGAGATGTTCTGGCCAAGATATGGCCCACCTCATCACCTTCACCACCCTTCCCCCACTGCCTGACCTTGTTTGCTGTTCCAGCTTGGCATGTATTGAATAGAATTTAGCAGGACTCCTCTATAAGTGATTGATATCGATTTGCTGTGTGCTTAATCTATTTATCTGCGGGCCTTCTGAGTGATAGAAGGCAATGTGATGGACCAAGGAAAACCTTAGGGTGACATACTGTTACTGTGGATAGTCTAAAAGCACTACAGCTCATATTTCATTCTGCAGTGCTAGGCTAAACTCATGCTAATACTTTCTGCCCGGAATAGGTTTTATTTTAAGTCTACATGAAGACCATCATTCAGTCAAAGTGAGTGGACAATGAGCCAACAGATAAACTTTTACCTTAAAGCATCAGAACAGCTTCGGAATCATTCAGACTTATAATAGAGTGTCTTTGCCATTCCCACTCCAGGGCCACAATGCCTGCTCTAGATCTGTGTAACTTCAGAGGAGCAAGACCTCTCGCTGGAACTAAATAACACTTTACAGCACCGCATCACATACCAACAACTATGAGTCTTCAGCTAGCTAAAACAAAAAGCTAGCTCGGTATTCTCAACAGAGTCCATGGCCGAAGCTTAGAGGAGATAGAAGATAATGTTGTCGGAGGAAGTGTGTAAGAGCAAGATTGACCAATCAAGAGACTGGACAAGAGTAAATTATGGACCTGTTTTTTTTTTTAAAAAAAGATAGAAGGATGCTAGACAATCTCACGGCTAACCAGAGTGTTCATTCCTGCTAATACTATTTTTTTTTTTTTGGATGCCAAAAGTGGTCTGACCTCAGGTCGGTTTCAGATTTCAAATTTGTAATTTGAAATCTGAAAGAGATCTGTAATGAGATGTAATGAGATCCTGTGATGTTACTCCACCTTGTAAGTCTGTTTTTCCCCTGATGCTGTCTTTGCCAGGGTTGTGCAACTCACTGGCAGAATCCGACTCCATGTACACCAACATCATGCAGGAACAGGACACTATAGATTATGCTCACAATTACATTTATTTACACCTGCAAGAAATTTAATTCATGAGTGTAATCTGAAGCATCCATAAGCCTGTGTTGTTAGTAAAATCTCACCAGATAAAGTATTTTAGCGATAGTGGTGAATAAAAAGGAGACTAAATGTGTGGCTGATTATTAAGAGGAATAACATTAGCACGGCTAACACGACAGCGAAATTGTATGTAGACACTGAAAAAGAGAAGCGGCAAGGCTCTGATAAACATCAGATTACCACACTTCAGTTTTGTTTAACCATTTTCCACATTGGTGGAAAACAACATTGAGGCCTTCTGGACACTGTTTGTTGTGGTGCTGACCATAGTGCCTCCACACACGGATTTGTTGGTTGTCTCAGACAGACGTACATGGCTGTGTAAAGTGTAATGCATTGTCTTGTCCTAAATCTGAAAATATGTCTATATACCTTGAAAGGTTGATATGCCTCCTACTCCTAATCACTGCATATAACACACATATAACAGACAATTGAATTCATATGATAATGACTTGCAATGTTCCGCTATACTAAATACGCAGGAACATCGACAAAAAGCAGCCCTATAATGCTGTTGTCTGTGAACCTGATGGATGGAGTTATGGATGGATAGTCAGTTGTATGTATCTTACAGAGAGTAGAATACTGTGTTGTGGCCGCAGTATTGAGGATTCTACATCCAGAATTAGACTGGATGTAAAGTGGGCATCTATCCTGGCTGTTTGCAGTTTAGTGAGGTCTAGGTACTGGAGTGTGGAGTTCAGCTTGTTGCGAATGATTAAATTCATTGTTGAGCTAAAGTCCTTGAACAGCAGTGCGCTATTATATTGACCAGGTGCTAGCTAGGAAGGTACCCCGCATAAAGGGATGGTATGCGCTTCTTATCCTGGCCTGCATCTCTGCACTTTGGCAGTGCTTTTGCTGTAACTCCCTTTGTAATCTTCCCAGCTGAGGAGATCATCATGCAAACTCTGGTGTGGATGAGTTTCAGACTGCTGAAAACGAGCAGAACATATTCATCAGATGAATGAACGAAAAAAACGTGTGTGTGTTTGAGGATCCCTTTATTAATTATTTGGCACCCTGAATGTCTCAAAAACAAAATTCAATAGTCCAAATTCTTGAGGTCCCTGAAAACAAATCTGTTATGATGTTATGCTGTCACTGTTTAGCTGTTCCCGTTACAGTCGGCAAGATTCTGTCGTTGGTATTCTTAACTAACTGGAACTGCAGCACTGGTCTGGCTCAGGGTGGCGTGGTACCAGTTGGTCCTAATAGCCTATTAACTGTAACTATAGTATGGGAACCTCTGAAAGACAGTAAGCTGCAGCACATCTGTAAATGTGAGATCATTTCTCAAACTGAAGAGAGAAGAGATTAATAAAATCTCAGTTAAGGTGTAGAAGTCCTACCAAACTAGAAAAAAAATCCTGAGGAGGAACAGTTAAACCAAACATTTTGTTGTCATTGGAGCACAAGCACCACTACAGTAAGTGAGCAGGCAGCCAACTCTAGGTTAGGGAACCAATGAGGCGGGCAGTTTCTTTAGCAATGTTAGCAAAACAGCTAGTAGTGATAAATTGCATCAGTGAATATGCTGATGTGGGTTGCATACTGAACATAGCAGCAGAACTACTGCAAAGGCCCTGCACATTGCTCCTCAGCATGGCCACGCCTCCCGCACAAACATGGCTAAGCGAGCCAGTAGAAAGACATTACACAGCACCCTGTTCAATGGTCAGTATTCTCAATGAAAAAGAGTTCAGGCAGAGTTCAAGCAGAGTCCCTAGAGCAGGCAGGAGCACACCACCCACCCACCCATTCCCCCCTGCAACCTCTTCACAGCAGGAGTTTCAGAATGTTCACTGTAAACCAACATGTGCTCTCTGCCATGCGTGTCACCAGTCCTCCATTTCTGATTCCAGTGTGAAATCTTGCCCAATGAGGGCAAGCGGGATATGCAGCATTTTAAGAAAATGCTCTTTTACTAAGCACAGCAGCAGTGGGGCATCTATGTATAGCACAACATTCATAGGTCACAACAAAAACACTCAAACACATTTAACAGTATTGACATTATAAGTTTTCCTGTGATTATAGATAACCCAAAAGTGACTGCAGTATTTGAATAGTAGCACCGCAATTGCTTAATCACGTTTCACACGAGTGCTCTAATTTAGGGAAAAGGAGAATATGTAAGATCTCATCCTGAATCTGAACATAAAGCTGCTGGGAGAAAATGCCTGGGAGTTAAATTTACAAGACCCTACAGAACAAGCTGAGCAGATAGATGCTGGTGGCCTAACCCTCTGACCTTAGGCCAGCATTCCTTCCTGTCATACCTTCAGTGTGGGTGTCCTGTCTCCAGCAACACCATCTGAGTTGGCTCAAACTGATCTTGCTGAGCTTAAAAAAGTCCCAGAGCTGTGACTGGAATACTGGAGTGGCACGTTTGTCTTTGGGCGAAGAGATGATTGTCATTACAGTTAATCCTCGCACCTTCAGATATCTCAATCCGAGGCTGTTCAGAGTGCTAAACAGGCCCCTCTTTGCGTTTTATTAGTGCCTGAGGCTTCGTAGAGTGCTGGGCAAAGGCTTGCATTTCTGCAGACAAGCAGATGGCATTCTTTACCAGCTATCTGGCCTGGTATCGTTTCTGAGAAACAGGCCGGGGCATTGCTGGACTTTCAGTGCCAGAGATCAAAACCAGGCTTATGCATCTTATCTGGAAAACAGTGGCATGTGTCCAACCAGGATTCTCTGAAGCGCTCTGTGTGTGTTCTTCTGTGCTTGCTTGCGCAAGTCTGGATTTGAGGAGCCAACAAAACTCTTGATAGATTCTAGGCCGGGAGTATCTGGAGTAACGTCCCATGCTAAGTATCGAAATAAAGGAATGAACGTCGTTTCAGTCTCTGTAACATGATTAAAAAGGAGGACCCTGTTAAGGAATGGTTGTGGTTCCCATCCCCTCTTATCAAAACCCTGTCTGATATCTTTAAGTGGTGTTGGCTTGCTAAGGTCTGTTGTGCCTGGAAAGCTCGCTATCGCAGTTCTTTAAGCGCATAGGACACCACAGCGCTAGGTAGTGCCAAACAGTGTACAGTAGCGAATAAAATGTGTCCGTGTTTTTTTAAAAGATGGCCGTGGTTCGACGGTAGACATATTTAAATCTCTGCTACACAATTTAAAGTGGCATAGAATGTATTTGTAAAGTCTTTTCTAGAAGAGTTTTTTGGTCAAGTTAAAAAATGGCCAGATGTGGTTTTACACGCCCATTTACATCGTATGATTTGGTCCTAGAATGAAACAACCTGTTTTCTATTTTTTGCACATGAACATGGAGAGTGAGATGAGCTTAGCTCTGCTTGGTTGGTTGACAGCAAGAAATACACTGCCCAATAAAATAAAGGGAACACTCCAATAACACATCCTAGATCTGAATGAATGAAATATTCTCATTGAATACTTTGTTCTGTGCAAAGTTGAATGTGCTGACAACAAAATCACACAAAAATCATCAATGGTAATCAAATTTATTAACCAATGGAGGCCTGGATTTGGAGTCACACACAAAATGAAAGTGGAAGAACACACTACAGGCTGACCCAACTTTGATGTAATGTCCTTAAAACAAGTCAAAATGAGGCTCAGTATTGTGTGTGCCCTCCACGTGCCTGTATGACCTCCCTACAACGCCTGGGCATGGTCCTGATGAGGTGGCGGTTGGTCTCCTAAGGGATCTCCTCCCAGACCTGGACTAAAGCATCCGCCAACTCCTGGACAGCCTGGTGCAACGTTGGTGAATGGAGCGAGACATGATGTCCCAGATGTGCTCAATCAGATTCAGGTCTGGGGAACGGCGGGCCAGTCCATGGCTTTAATACCTTCATCTTGCAGGAACTGCTGACACACTCCAGCCACATGAGGTCTAGCATTGTCCTGCATTAGGAGGAACCCAGGGCCAACTGCACCAGCATATGGTCTCACAAGGGGTCTGAGGATCTCATCTCGGTACCTAATGGCAGTCATGCCAAGTCAATGGCAGCATGTGAATGAGCTCCTGTTTTATGAAGGAGGGTTTGTGTTTGAAAGAGAAACAACAGTGTTTGAGGTTCACAGTATGGACAGTTCTATGTATTGAACTCTCCTTATATAACTATGACAATATAAATACAGTTCGATGAAACCTAATGAAGCCTTCTATTGCTCCCAGCTCAGTGGACAATCTGGCAACCCTGCTCATCAAGTGATCAGTGTGTTGGATTGCAAGTTGCAAGTTGCAATGAATGTGTTGGTGATTTTGCTGGGTGTAATGAAATAGACTGCTCCAGGCTAAGGCTGCCACAGTACGATCAGTTTTGTAGGTTACACTAATCTGTCACAGACTACCTGGCTTGCTACCTGTTCACATTCTGTGCACAGATGTGTTCAGTATAGGAAATGTGAGCTTGTGTCAGATCACAAAAAGCGTTGCATATATGTTCTGCTGTTGTCCAACAGCAGGTGTGTCGCTGCTGTTGGCCCACACAAGTGTGGTCTCTCTAGTACTGTTCCTTGTGCTCAGTGTAAAACAGATGTTCCCATGACACGTCAGAGAACAGACCATGCACCAGCCTTAGGAGCTTTGCAGCCTTGTGTTCGTCATTTAGATTTTTGTGCCGGATCCAATTGGGCCACTCACTGCGCTTTTTTTTAAGGGATTGTGGTCTGGGCATCACTGTGCATTGTGTGTCAGCAGCACAGAGTTGGTTTCTAGCTTGATGGTCTACTCATGTGAATGGAGATGTCTTTGCTGTAGAATGACGCTCACATGAGCCTGCAGTAATCTGCGGAGTGTATGTTGTGGAGTTGTTCCAGTGGTTGGCCACTGTTTCCTAAGGAAGGGGTGTTTAATTTTTGATCAGCTCATCTGCTTCCCGCAGTGGTGAATCGTGACTATTAGTGGCAACTTTTTTTGGCCATTCTCGATTAAACTAATACATTTAGAGCCTGTAAAAGCTTCAGGTCCGGCCATAAATGTTAAAACTTGCTAAAAAAAAACACACCTCTGTGATTTCTGCTAGCCCTGCATGTTATTCTAGTTGTATGTTAGCACATGAACATTATTGGCCATTCGAGATCAAACACAGACATTGTAAAATGTTATAGAGCTGCTGTCACTATTTTCCTTTTTTAAAGTCAACCTGGAATCAAAATTAGCTTCATTTACCTTGTTAGCTTATGTTGGTGGGTCACATCAAAAGACATCATTTTTGTTTTTACCATAATCTTTGATGAAAGTGTTATTATTTCTGAAGCCTTTAAACCTGTCTGAGGTCTGGTTACCTCCTAACCAGTGGTATCTAAGCATGTTCTTTTTTCCTCTCCACCAATCTAAGCAGCCATCAGCAGGAATGCCTGTCATCAGCTCCGCTCATGGCTGTCTGCAGACGACCTCCTTTCCTCTCCTCACATTGGCTGGTTCTGGTGTTCGGAGCGGCTAGAAAATAATGGCTTATGAGTTATTTCAGCCAGTTTATGCTGAAATCTTGTCTGTGTATGCTAACGGGAGTGTGCAAGGTTAGATATCTGGCAGTATTTGCACTGTGGCTGAGAGACTGTGAGGGGGTCAGCTGACCCCCAAAATGCAACCTCCAAAGCAAGTGTGCAGGACCTGGATAGCCCTGGCTTAAGAAGCGATTTGATGTTTCGGCAGGTTGAACAAACAGAGCTACCACCCGTGTTCAGTAGAGCTGTGCTTGCGGTGTTTGTTGATTTTATTATTGCTTTGCAGAACTTTGTAGGGAGCAAAGTTCAAATAGTTCAAAGCTCCAACTCTGAATTTATTTCTATGTATATTTTTATTGTATATATTTCTATGACTACCATTTATCAGTTAACTGTTACTTGATAAACTGACTAATCAGGCCATAATGCCGTCTGCCATTTCCATTCACTTTCCCCTCTCACAGTTCCCACATGATTCAGGGCTTTCTCTATGCTCTGCCCGGAGCTGTCATATCGCTGTCTATTGGAATGACGTGTCACGTGACCATCGTAAAGCACTTTCCTTAATCATGGCAGTTCTAATCAGCGGGTTCTCAGACATCAGACTACACATCCAAGAGGTTTCATGTTGCCTCTCACCCACACAATGTGCAGTAAATGCTCTCTTTGTTCAACCTCGGAGATAAACATCATTTCGAGGGCAAAACACAAGCGTAATCTTACCACAGGCGAGCCTTTGATCACTGTAGGCCCCCGCGATACCATCCGTACACCAGCACAACATGTCCCACCAACACAGTCTGAAGCCTTGCCTCTGTGGGACATGATGGCAGCGGGGACACCATCGCCCCACCACAGTGCGTGCGGAAAGAGCTGAATGCAGTTTACAGAAGTAAGCCGAGGACAGCAAATCTGTTGACATCTGTTTACATAAGCATAGCGTAAATAGCTTTATCATGACCTCACAAAACACAAGAAGGCCCAGCCAAGCCCACGACGCACTACATAGCCTCATTATTTCTTCTCACATCTGAGTGGATCCCAGTAGTTTACAGAGAGATAAAGCACGGAGTCGACTCGGGCCGAGTGCCTCGGCTATCTCGCTTTGTCTTTATTGTGGCTGTGCTCGAAGCGGACATGTAAACAGAGGAATCGTAGCTGACAGTTGGAGCCCAGCTGCTGAGGCATTGTGAACCCTCTCACCTTCTTCCTCTTTCGCTCACTTCACCCTTTTTCACTCTCTTCTTTTCTCTAATCTTTCTGTTCCTCGTCTTTTGTGTGTTTTTCCCTTTTACTCATCCCTCCCTCTTAGTCTTTACCTTGTAAGCAGGACAGAAGCAATTTGTGCCAGACACGCAGCTATTCCTAACGGCTCTCTTCAGACAAAGCCGGTCGGTAAAAGCTTGACTGTAACCCAGAGCTCCTCATCCGAACCTCGGCTCGGCTAACCTGAGCCAAGTGGGGTAGATTGTGTTTATTTTGAATAAATTAGCCTGGAGTTGGAGCAAACGCTTTGTTTAAGGCTGGAGAGCGTTCAGCATTCACGAGGCCTCCTGATTGTGCTCCTACTCACGTAAACATTATTCAGTTTTACATGACGTCAGAGGCGAATGCTTAAGTCGGTTTTATAAGAAATCATCCCCCCGTTTACTCTCAGCGATTCAGATTGTAAAGAATGTATGTTTTTACGTGTGACTGTGATGAATGCTAACTACTGTTGGTTAAAGGTGCCAAAGCATGTAAACTGTGTTTACACTGTCAGGGTCGAATACAGAGAGATGCGCACATAGAACCCACATACTTTGAACCCCAAACCCTATTACTCCTCCTTCAGGTACACATCCAGCATTTATAAAAGAGGACTGTAAAACGAGACAACGTACTAGACTGTTAGACTTGACTGTTTGTTCTGCAGTTCTTAAATCTTGGACAGTATCTTGGAAGAGAGGAGTTCTACCTTTATCATCACCTGTAGATAGCAGCCATGCTGTGTGGTTGTATCAGATCATCTTTAACTGAAAAGTTCGTAATGAGGAACTGCTTTAAACTGTTAGGTGTTGATGTGGAGATGGAAACCGAGAAGCTAGTACAAGTAACGTTAGCTACTAGCAGCTGTGGTAAACTAGCATAGCTAACTAAATAGTATGTGGGCGGAGCTACACAGACTATTTTGACATCGTCTGTGTGATCATCACAGCGTCTTGCAATTAAAGCAGAGCTCATCTAATTATTCATGAGCTCACAAAATAAGAAACCCAACTGTAAGTGGTTATGTATGGGCTTGTAAAAAAATGCCTTTGGTTTTTTTCACCCCAACCAAAGGCATAAACCTCTGTAGAACAATTTAAAATGGTGAATAAATACTAGAACACATTTAATACAGCTAGTTTTCAAATGCTGGACATCCGAACCATTGAGGAATTAATGATTGAATAGGCCTTTGTTCTTTTCAGCAGTAAAACGTGGTCAGGTATCACCGTTAGGTGCCAAGTAAGCCATTTGAGTCTGACCGCAGCCAAAGCTTTCAGGGGGAAAAAACATCCTTGGTAACACTGACCCTTTAAGTTCTCTTTATTCAGGATCTGTTACATACTGTAGGATTCACCAATAATAGTGTACAAGCCAAGGATCGAGACTGTTAAGGTTACTGTGGGAGTTTTCATTAACCAATATATTTTTTTTTTCTGTGGACTGGCTCTCATGGACAATAATACCATACCAGCACCCACACATTCATACAGTCTTGAGGAGACGAAAGTATTTGGACATACTTTGAAAGGGTGCTCCGGTAGCACATTATGACCCATTCAAGTTCTTCTCTAGATTAAAATAAATTGCAGATAGATTGCAGGAATAATTTCACTTTTTTTTCTTTCGGTTTGCATGCCTTAAAACATATGTATGACAAGTGACACACAGAAATAAATTAGCATATAATTTACAATTGAAAAAAATTAGTAACAGTGTACCAACATTAATACTGAATATAAAATATAAGCAACTAACCGCCAAAAAACGCAAAAACGCTCACTTCTATAGGTACAGGTTAAGTGATGTGACATTCAAAGACAAGTTCACAGCAATGAGTACCAGTTTGATTTTTGTCCTGTTTGAGAATCTTCTGTAGCCTCCTTGTCCCAAAACCAGTAAACTTGTACTTCAAGCCTCAGGATTTTGATGCCCGGCAACCTCATTGTTTAGCCGCTCAAGAGTTCATTGCCGTTTAAGTCTCGGTTCAAAGAGTTTTGTATAAAATATGAAACTGATTAACATTGTATTGGTGGCTACAATGTAGTAGCAGCAGCAAAAAGTAGCACGGTTTGATTGGAAATGGTTTGAGACAGCTGTAGTCTGAAACCCAGTCTGCATCTCAAATGTTGTGTGAGGTCTCATGTTCAGGCAGCTGAAACCTTCCAGGTGTGATGTTCCCTTTGATTTGGGTGCTGTTGCAAAACACTGCTGAAGACAGAGAACTGGCTGGATGCTTGTTGAAGCTGCACAAACAGCTCAACATAGTGTGAGGTAAACCAATTAACCACATTTAACTGAGGAAAAAAAAAAAGTGTCCTTTATTTCCTGTTGTGTCTGCTAGCCTGTGCTAGCGTGAGAGCCCACGAGAGAGGTGAACGGAACCTCCCACTCCAGAAGGTGAGCAGAAGGAGGGCAGTGGAACAGTCCTCCACTGGAGGAAGAAAAGCACCATTGAGCTTGGAGGGCTGTGCAGAGTGTGTTTACAGAGTTGGTTGGAAATAGGGGGGTGGAGGGAGGCGGGGGACGGCTCTGGAGGTAGTCAGTGGCAGACCGGATGTGTGCGTGCTCTGGCGTCTCGTCCAGCCGCTGGCCCTTCGCTTAACTCCTGCCGCGGACGATGGAAGATGTAGCACTTAAGCTCCACGACGGAGCCGTCCACACGCTGACCCAGCACTATCGCTTCCGGATGTTTCCTGATACAAAGGGGTTTACAGGACTCACTGTAGCACACAAAAATGCCCAAACAGAGCCAGGGCATTTGAACAACCGTTTACACAGTACAATGGGAAACAGTGAATAGCATTCGTATGCATAACAGCTTAACATTCTCAAAAAAAAAAAAAAAAAAAGCTCAATAAAACCACAAATGGATATTTTTTTTTTTGTTTGAGTTAGGTAAGTTGGAAGCCACGGCTGGCCCTGCTTTGCTGTCTAATGGGATTTTCAGGCCTTGTTCAAGTGTCACAAACAATGGTGGAATTCTTTGGCCTGTGGTCATGTGATTCGGCTTAGCAAAACAGGTGGCTTGTGCTGCTGGAACATCTGGAATCTCCAGCTCTAACTGATTTCCCCTGCACAAGGGGGACGCAACTTCCAAATGAGCACCAAAAGCACCTATCCTCTCTCAGCAGCCTTTGCATCTAAATGGGTTTTGATAGTTTTGTGGTTGATTTTGTGGGTGTTTCCTTATTTTTGATAACTGGATCCATGTAGAGGAATCTGTCTGCATGTTTGTTGTCATATTTTGCTGGGCTGTACTACTGAAGGTGGACAAAATAAATACCACATAAAAACAGAAAACTGGACATAGTTAAACAGCAGTTCTAAAGACGATGTGAAACCAATTGCCACTATGTATGCAAATTTTCAAAGCAACATAAGGCAGTTAAGACTTTCTAAAAAGGTGCAGAGAAGGTGCATTAACTGGTGCAATAATAATATAATCCAAAGTGTCATCTTTCATGTTTTCCTACATCTGGACACGTTTTGGAGTACTTTTGGAGAAAGCCAAATAACGTCTTCAGTACGCCATGAATGTGTTCCACTGACACTAAAGATAAGAGAGAATTTGTAATGCTGGGGGCAGCGTTGTAGTAGTCATTAGGTCTGTTGATTGGTCTGTATGGTTGTATAATGGAAAAGAGATAATGAGGCCATTTTACAGGACCTGGTGCACCCTATGCCGCCTGCACACATAGCCCTGAACAAATCTGTGGGACAGAGGGGGTTGTTTCATGAACATAACAATGAAGTCAAATGGCCTCCTCAATAAGCAGAGTGCCAAGTAGAATCCCTCAAAAAAATTGGAGACTTCAAAAAGAGTGTTGAAGCTATTGCTGTGCAAAAAATTTGACATAAGGATGAAAAGGCTTTCTATTACCTATGACTTCTAATAGGATTTTATTGCTTGAGCACCAGTGGTTACAAATGCCCTGCACTAATCAACGACCCATCTACATGTTTGTAGTCATAGCTACCAAGATGACATCTCTAGTCTCATAAAAAGATTATCCAACTACAGTATTTTTTTCTTTAAAATTCAGTGCACAACATTGCGAGTATTACATTTTCCAAAACAAATTGGGGGCTGACTATCACTGCAACCCTAAAAGTCTCTCTTTGAGTTGCTCATTTTTAGTACTACATTATTTTGTCCACCTCCTGTATCTGCACATACTTAAGTCTAGAATGTAGGTAAATTATTTAAATGATTTGGTACATTTGGGATTTATCTGTACACTACTGCAGTATAAGACAGAGAGACCCCGTTCCCTAGGCTTTTGGGTTTTTGGGTATATAGTGAATCTATTTTCAGCGGTGCCACCTCTGCTAATGATGTGTCCAGCACTTTGGATTACGACAAACAGACATTAACAACAACAATAATAATAATAATAACAATAATAATAATAATAATAATAACAATAATAACAACAACAATTATTATTATTATTATAATAAAATAACAACAATAATGATCATATTCTTAAGTTCCAACTTCACAGAAGTGAAAATAAAGCAAAATGTGTCAGCATGTTGCTGACCAGTGGTATGGGTTCCACAGGTCTAGAAAAGCAGGAGTGAGTATGTAGGTGCGTGTTAGTGAGAGAGAGAGAGAGGGGGGTGGTGAGGCAGCTTTTTCTTTTTCCCAGTGCTGCTCTTCCAGCATGACTGCTTTTCTTTGTATCCGTTTATGCACGTTTCTCTTTCCTGTGTCTCTCTTTCTCTCGTTCTCTCTCCCCCTCTCTCCTCGTAGGATCAGTGTCCTTGGCAGGTCTTGCAGCACATCTGTCTGAAGTAGGCACGACTGCAGAACTTGAACTTCAGCACCAGTGGGCAATATGCCACCTTGTTTACATCTTTACATTCTAGATGGAAGAAAGAGAGAAGACAAAGGGACGTAAAGATAGATAAAGTGGTAAAAACAAGTGTGCATGAGGGGAAATGAAAAAGAGGAAGGATTTTTTTTTCTTGAGCCTGAGTGGATGATAAGCGAGTCTCCATGGGACAGTGACGCAGGCAGTACTTTGATACTGAACCCAGAGGCTGCTAGATTTACCTCTAGGTTGGACTCTTCACTTCTCACTATTACTCTATTTTGCTTGTCCACTTTCACCCTCACACTCTCGCTTTAAGAGATGGGTCTGCCGCAAAATCAATTTACACTTTTGTTCCTTTACGCCAAACGTAGTCAAGATGTTTGAAGCCCGAAGTTTGCTTTTTTCGTTTTTGCACTGAATTTGCTAGGCTAATATGGCTAACAATTGAGGCTTACTGTGCAAACTGCTTGGCTCAATCAACATGTAGTTGCCTGAAACTGTGTCAGATGAACTGTCTCTCATCTAAATAACAATCTAAGTTAGTATTCAAAGATACTGCCTGATACATTTTTAAAATAGTTTTACCATAAGGTAAGCCATAGGCCACTGTACAGAGAGTACAACCCTCTACTCACTCTACTTACTACACAGGCACTTATTTACCGGTAAAATGTCTACATTTGCATTATAAATGTTGTGACCCCTGCTTCCTTTGAACACTACTTTAAGGAATGTAAGATTCTCTACAATTTAAGATTTTAAAAAAATCCTGATTAAAGGCTTATAGCCCCCTCGTCCTGATAAGATTTTAGCTACTTGATAGTCAGATGCATCTGGGGTTAGTCTAACTAAAATCACAACTGCTGTGTGGGATGGAATATGCAAATCCCATTATCCCCAATTAGCAATTGATTATATGTTCAGTCTTTATCTTCCATATTACTGTTGGGCCTTTCATTTGGTTCCAAACCACATGTCTCCTTCATGAGAATCACTTGCCATGACATAATGCATAAAAAGGAGTTTGGACTGTACTGGGAAAGGTTTTGGTTGTACTGGAAGAAGCATTAGCTATACTGGGAAATGTTCTGGTTGTACTGGGAGAGGCATTTGTTGTACTGGGCAAAGTGTTGGTTGTTTTGGTTTTTTTTGTAAAATGTGATTCTGATGGAGCACTGGAAGGAGGGGTGTTCAGCAGTCAACAGTTGCTCTCTAGAATTGAGTACATCGCCTTTAATAAGATATGTGTAGCTTGGAATAAAAAATGGAATAAACTCTGACACAGGCAACACAGAACAACTGCTGGACCACCATTACTCAAAGCCCAGTGCTCTGAATCCTCTCTCAAAGCAGACTGGAGCACAGGGTCTGCAGATAAGCCTCTCAGAGTAATCACACCATCTTTACAGGCCGACAGAGAGAGAAAAAGAGCAGGAGAGGGGGAGAGGGACCCCAGCCTGATTCGTAGTCCAGGCAGGCTGCCATCTGTGTAGCCAAGCACCAAGGGTCCTAACTGCCTTATCGCGATGAGAGTGTCTTCCCTTATTAGGCTCCTTAAATAGCTTGGGGAAAGCAGAGCAAAAGCAGACATTCCGTCACTGCTGTCCGTTAAGGCACAAATAAGTGCAAGATAATCCCATTAGGGTCCATTTGGACGGCTTGTGTAATGTTGTTTCCCCAATACAGGAAATCTTAATACCAATCCATCATGGGGAAGTATAGCTGTGGTCAGCGGTTTCACAGGGTGTAATTTTTCACGGCAAACCTCCTGAACAGGGCTACTTGATTATGTTTGAAAAACAGTAAGAATCAAGAAAGTCATTCAAGCACTGGTCTGCAGTTGAATTGCAGTTTATAACTCAAAAACCTCTCCCTGACAACAACTTTCTATAATGCGAATAAGTTAATGGTCTTTTGGTTCTAGTTTACTAGGTTATTAATGGATTGCTGGTGTGATGGGCAGAAGACTCACCGTCACCACTGGAGATGGGGGTAGCATCGCACTTGCTTTCACACTGCTGCATGGTACTGGGGCGCAGCGACTCGAGACACTCGTTGGAAGGCTGCCCAGTGTACGACAGACACTGCACTGTCCGCATCTGCTGTCCCAGCCCACACTGTGCAGAACACTGGACACAGAGAGATTTGTTACATTAGAGGTAAAGCAGGTTTTATAGTGCTCTTGTAAAATTATATTTTTAAGGTTTTATTTTTGCTCATATGTTAAACTCAAAAATAGAAGAAGACAAGAATAAGATATTTTACACTACAATTTGGAGACAATGCCAAGTTTGTTTCCTGTGGGGGATGTCTATATGTCGTTTGGACATGTTATTCTTGAAATGTATGGAAATATAAAGTGACAGTTAGCCTCTTTTAGCCACACTACTCCACATCTTAAAGACATCTCCAGTAAAACTGTGGACTGCAATGTATGTAGATGGGTCTTCACACTAAAATGTCCGTATAGTGAAGTGTTTTTCTCCCACATTTATGTATTCTACAGTTTAATGTCCTGCCTTCCAGACAGTACAGGGGTTAGCGTGAATCTGCATTTTCTCTTTCATCCCTGCTTAGTACTAGCACACATCCGTTTTAGTGGTGTCACACTGGAAAGCTGAGCCAATTAAAGGTGAGAAAAGACTGCCACCCCCACCTGAACTGGCTGACCCATAGTCAGCCTTAAGTTATCCTGTTACAAAGTTGTCTTGTTATTTTGTTACTTGCCCAGTGTTAATACAGCTTTGGAACTGTGTCCTCAAGAGCTCAACAGCCTTCAGGCAAAAGGTGGCAAAAGTTAATATATAGGCTGATCACTGGCCCTGTAATTGCGCCTTCTACTTTATGTCGCTCCCTAAGGACACTTGGGATTGAAACTACAGGCCACAACTGGACACAGCTACTGGTGGAATGTCATTGTAATAGTTTAATAGTTTAATTGGATCTTGGATTACTGTCAGCTGTTGTGTATTAGACAGTCAGTGTCGGTGGCAGGTGGGAGGGGGGACTGTATGAAGTGAAACTGAGTTTTCCATGAGTCTCCTCACGCCGTGATCCAATGGAAAAATTAGTCGTTGCTTAGCTGCCCAATACAATACACAATTTACCTCATTACTCTCTCATTCAGATGGTAAGGTGATACGTGCACTTTAGAAATGCTGACATCCAGCAATTGGCTTGAGGAGGTGTATGTGTTGGGTGCATGATAGGAGTTCTATAGCTATTCATGCAGGAGGACTCTCTGCAGGGCTTGTAGTCATCTCAATTGAATTTCCAGCAGCCTGAACCTCACACACTATATTCCTTCCAAATTAACAGGACTTTATTAGAGCCATGTTTCCTGACAGATGGCACATGTCAGTGACTGCCTTAAGTGGGATTTGAACCAGTGACCTTTTGGCCCATAGGTCTCTGCAACCATCTTCCCTTTCTGAGAGTCCTAAGTGTTGGCAGTAATAAGAAGTGAAGAGCCACTGACTTTTTGCCTGATGTTTAGGCTAGGAGTAAAATTTGAACATTTAACAATCTTTTGGGTGAGTGTAGTATCCTTTATTACACTTTTACATTAACTGACAATAGTCAGTGGCCAACTGCTATTTTAATTATTATTGACTACCGACTTTCATAAAAACATTTTAGTTACTTGTGTTTTTCATAGATGTGCCAAATCGTTAATACAGATCAATTTGTTTTTCAATGTAGATTGCACTGAACTTAAGACCTAGATTTCCATACTTCTACTGTGAACTAAAAAAGTACTAAAGTTTAAAGTTTAAAGGAATGCTGCAGTAACACCTAAAGTTTAAAGGAATGCTGCAGTAACACCATGCTTGCTTTGCTGACTGCACAGTTTTGGAACTTGTCCTGAGCTGCACAGGGAAGCAGTCGCAGTGCTAATCTAAGCCCACTATCTTATGTCTCCTTTTCAAAACATGTTCTTGGCATTGACAGAGATGCCTTGTCTACAGTGGAGATAAACTTCAAACAACATGGACGATATTATTACCACTTCCACACTTTTGGCCTCTTTGGCTCTCTCTCACTCACAGGCACGCGCGTCACTGGCTCCCTAGAGCCCCTAGTTTATCATTGGAGTGTAAATTCTGCTGACTGTTGACTAAAACACATGCTCTTTTACACACCGTCTGGAAACAGCCCATACTTTGTCTGTGTCCTCTGGAAAGACACACTGGACTCCGATCCCTCGTTTAGATATGCTGAACTGTTCATCTGTGACATTATATGCAACATGTAGAACACAATTTTTACCACTACCTATGTTGTTAAACTTTGAAAAACTCTATACAGCATGCCCATCTCAATTTACCCATTCTGTGTCTTGTTGTATAGTTTTGATATAACCTTAATATAGTGATCCCAAAATCTCAATCTGTCTTTTTCAATCAAAGTTGCTGTCACATTAAAGATTTTCAGACTCTGTGTTGATCAACAGTTTTGGTACAAGTGTGATTGTTTTCGAGCCAGGAGCTGTCCTGGTCTGTGGTCTAAGGTTTGCTTAAAGCTGGTGCAGTCTGGAATATGAATGAAAGCCACCTGCTTCCAGCACTGTTCATAGAGTAGCATAGTTTTGTTAGTCCCCATTTTAAGATTTGTATATGGTTGGTGTAGCTCAGCAGATAACACTACTACCTGCCAGAGAGCCACCGTCACATGTGGGAGACTGGGGTTCGAATCCTGGTCCTTGGGCAAGACTCCTAACACTACATTGACCTAACTGTAATATGATTAACCTTGTAAGTCGCTCTGGATAAGAGCATCAGGTAAATGTAAATGTTGGAGAGGAGACAATGAAAGCAGTGCGATAGCCTATGATGAGAGTTTTCCAAAAACCGCATGTCTCGCATGTGCTGCCCTACATGGCTAAATATCTTTCAAAGGGAGATGGCTCCTGCCTGCAAGCAACATGCCACACATCCAATAACCGCTGGCCCTTACTGTTTGAGTGTCAGTAGTCTGTCAAAACGCAACAGAACCATAATAAAAGTATAAATCTATTGTCAGTTTTCACTGTTTTTGCCACTCAAGGTGTGGCATATGGTTTGGAAGAACTCAAAAGTTCAGGAAATGTGTGAAAATGAGTTCTCTATCCCTTTTGTGGTACCACAAGCATATTCTGCATATTTTGCATATACTTTTTCTGAGGTCTGATGCATCTTTACCCACCAGAAAAGCTTACCTCGGCATCCATAGCAAATAATAGTAATCATTCTATTTGCTAGACGACTCTTTGGACTCAAAGTATCATCAGAGAGAATGTAACAAACTGAAGGCCGTCTGCACTGACTGCTGTATTCATCTCTCTGTTGTCTCCATTTTGACAGCAGTGTTTGTCAACATCAGGATTTCTTTATATAACTCAATTACAGCCTAAAAATTAAAGGTTTGTACCTATCTATGTCAACAGATAAATGCTACTAAGAGGAAAGCATAGCACACTTTTATTAAATAATACATGTGGGCCTAACCTGTCCCCACTCTCCAGGGATCCAGCCAGGTGGAGGACAGCGGCCCAAACTGCAGCGGATTCGCACCGGGGGTTTGTTATGGTCTGAACAAAGGGCTGGTGGAAAGATTTTGGTCAGGTCACTGCTCTTACACAAGACGATGCGGTGTTTGAAGCCAGGGCCACACTTTGGGGTACACTAGAAAAACAAAAACAAAAATCAAGGCATGTTTTATACAAAAATACATTATTATAAACCCTGACGAGGGATATCTTTTTAATGAGGGGTATGCTAGATTAATATAATATATTATTATCTACGAGTGGCAAAAGTATGTGAACCTTTATATATAATATACAAAATTCTAAAGGGTTTTCAGACTTTTAAGCACCACTCTATATCTATATATTTTCTAAGTGGCCTAAACGTTCATTTCTAACTCAAAGCTTCATTTGATATGTCACAAGAACTTTCACGCAAACTGTGATTACAATAACATGCAGTGGGATGATTTCCTATATTGTGTAATGGAAAATTGCTTGGGACTGGACAACTGGTATTTTATCATCTTTTCAAGGCCTTCTTGCTCTGTTGTTGGTGCACGGATCAGAATATTTGCTGGACCTTGCATGGCTGTACGCCTCTGGGGCAGTATTGTCTTATCCTATACACACGTGAACAAAATTGTTGGTACCCCTCGGTTAATGAAAGAAAAACCCACAATGGTAACAGAAATAACTTTAATCTGACAAGTTATTATAATCAATAAAGTAATAATCAATAAAAAATTTTCTTCATCTTTTCAACCATGCTTCAACAGAATTATTTAAAAAAATAAACACCTGAAACAGGCCTGGACAGAAATGATGGTACCCTTAACTTAATATTTTGTTGCACAACCTTTGGAGGCAATCACTGCAAACAAACGATTCCTGTATCTGTCAATGAGACTTTTTTGCACCTCTCAGCAGGTATATTTTGGCCCACTCCTCATGAGCAAACTGCTCCAGTTGTCTCAGGTTTGAAGGGTGCCTTTTCCAGACGGCATGTTTCAGCTCCTTCCAAAGATGCTTAATTGGATTTAGGTCAGGGCTCATTAAAGGCCACTTCAAAATAGTCCAGTGTTTTTAGGGTGTGTTTTGGGTCATTATCCTGTTGCAAGACCCATGACCTGCGACTGAGACCAAGCTTTCTGACACTGGGCAGCACATTTATCTCTAGAATTCCTTGACAGTCTTGAGATTTCATTGTACCCTGCACAGATTCAAGACCCCCTGTACCAGATGCAGCAAAGCAGCCCCAGAACATAACAGCCTACTCCATGTTTCACAGTGGGGACAGTGTTCTTTTCTTGATATGCTTCATTTTTCCATCTGTGGACATAGAGCTGATGTGCCTTGCCAAAAAGTTCAATTTTTGTCTCATCTGTCCATAGGACATTCTCCCAGAAGCTTTTTGACTTTGCTTCCTCTGGTCCATGTTGAGTGTGGTACACACCTTGTCACCGAACAGCACAGTGACTACCTGTAGCCATATATATAGGCCCACTGACTGATTACAAGATTGTAGACACCTGTGATGCTAATTAGTGAACACACCTTGATTTAACATGTCCCTTTGGTCACATTTTCAGGGGTACCATCATTTCTATCCAGGCCTGTTACATGAGTTTATTTTTTTAAATAATTCTGTTGAAGCATGGTTGAAAAGCAATATCTGACTTCCATTTGTTAATTTTCATAGAATTTTTATTTATTATTACTTTTGTCAGATTTAAGTTATTTCTGTTACCACTGTGGGTTTTTCTTTCATTAACCGAGGGGTACCAAGAATTTTGTCCACGTGTGTATATTGTCTGAAAATACACCTGCTGTAAGATGCACCCAGAAGTGTCGGATTGCAATGCATTTGGGTAGAAGAACAAAGCTTACCAGGAACAATAAATGATGAAAAATATGATAATCCATCGCATGCATCATAAATATTCTCATATTGTTTCTGTAGATTGTACAGTGGAGGAGGATGTGGAATGACACCAGGCTTTCTGTACATGTAACGTGTGACAACAATCATCTTGGAGCTGACCACGGTGCCTCCAAACATGAATTTGTTGGTCACCTCCTCCAAGACAGAAGCAGTACTCATCACTGAAGATGACCTGAAGATAAGTCACTCCATGATATTCTGGCACTACACTATTAAAGTCTTCAGTGACGTTAAAAGGCAGCCATTGTAACGATCTGCGTACAGTCCTCTGTTGTGCAGCTGTCTGGTAATCTTGCTGGCACTAACAAGGTGACTCATGGAGGGCATATCAAACCTACCCACCAATGAACCAACCGACACGAATGAAACTGAGCGTGAAACTTGTTGCATGTCATTCACATCATTCGAATGTCTCACAATGTCAAACCTACAAAGCTTACCTCGGCATCCATAGCAAATAATAGTAATCATTCTATTTGCTAGACGACTCATTGGACAACCAATTAACAAAGTATCATCAGAGAGAATGTAACAAACTGAAGGCCGTCTGCACTGACTGCTGTATTCATCTCTCTCTGTTGTCTCCATTTTGATGGAGACAAGAGAGAGGTTGGTTCCTTTTGGGTGCATGTATTTGTGCTTGAGTCATTTGCTCATTAGCACAGCTGCATACACTCTGCTTACGTCACATGGTATCAGCTAGTCTGATGTTGAGAAAATAAGCACGCGGCTGGGCCAATATTTCTAACCTGGGCCAATAGTTCTAACCTGTGTACAGTGTCCCAAATCTGCAGCCATGTTAGTCATCTAATCTCTGCTGCCTAATGATCTTTTAGCCATGACACAATTATGTAACATATGCAAATGCTATAGTCCTAAAACTGCTTTTCCTAAAACTGAGTTTTAGGCATAAATGATGTAGGACATTTGTAAAAGGATGATAAGAGGAGCATTTTTACCTCTGACCAATCCAGAGTCACCCACTGTGGAGGGCAGGACTGATTGTTGCAGGACTCGCGTTCAATTGGGCGATGTGTCAAACAGTGCGTGTCCTCCAGGTTCTCCTCCTCTGCTGGGCCGATTTTGCGGATGCAGAGAACAGTGCGTGTGCGTATCCCTCCATCACATGTTTTGCTGCATTCTGACCAGTCACCGATAAACCACCTGTGTGGAAAAAATTAAAAGGTAAAAATAATACAAATAATTTTATTCTAAGATAAAAGTAAATGCTTATATTTTTTCTACCACATCTGTTAAGAATTAAGTCTTTTTTTATTAATTGTTTTATTTTTGATGCATTAAGTGTAGTCATTTAACAAAATTGCACTAATACTTTAATAGACTGCATGTGGAAAAGAAAAGTGAAAATGGCACCCAAGTATAGTAAATGAATCATCAATAACAACCTTGCCATTGGCTTGGATGTAAGAAAAAGATTACCACAGAAACAAAAAACTTAAAGGCCTTGGAGGGTCATCAAGTGTGTTTCTTAAGCATCAAGTGAAGCTGGAAATAGGCTTTAGATGGTGTTATTAGTGATGCCCATCGACTAGTTCAGGTTGACTTATGCTTCCACTGGCAGTGAGCTGGAGCAGAGATGCCAAAAACACTTCATCCAAGCTTTTTTTTATTTAAATTTCACACACCTGACTTAACTCTGCTTGACTACTTGCCCCATTGAAAACGAGAGGCTAAGTGTTTTTGGCCCCTGCCACACAGGCATTTTCCACACATGTATGGATATTGTCTCTAGAGAGTTCTTAAACTTCACTGGCCAATACAATTAAATGCAGGTGGTCACTTTTTCTCTCCTTTTCTGACACATAAGCTTTTTGGCTTGAATATACATTTAAAAAGGTTCACATGATGGGAAAAAATCTTACTGCTTGGTTTACAGCGTTTTCAGGAAAGCAGGTGAAAAGTAGATTATTTTGAACATGTGGCATAAAGATAAATCATATATTTCAGGTAGTAATACTAAAATCTATATATTTTTCTATTTCATAGACTAATTGAAATAATTTTAAATTATATCCAAAAGTGTTGTTCACCAGGGTTGGGTAGTAACAGAATATTAGTAACGGCATTATGTAATCAGGATACAAAAAAAGATAACGATATTACAGTTTAAAAAAAAGAAGAAATATATTACATGTACATTACAACAGCAGTGGTGATTACCTGCAGGATTACTATACAACCACAGACATGTAAATACACCATACATTGCCTTTCGCCTAAATTTGCCATTTGGAATGCTAAATATGTAACCCCCAGCATTACTTTACAGTCTTTTATTCAGCCACCTATAGATTTTAAGAAGTACTGTATTTTATTATTATTGGCAGAACGCTAAGATTCACAGCATTTTAAATACAAATACAAATTATTAGTTAGAATAGTTTTAGAATTTCTATTTAAAAACTATTGATGAGAAGAGATCTCTGTAAAAGATGTCAACTAGACAGATCATTCTTTGGAAAGATACAGAGTGCTACAAACTACACTGCCAGGACAGCACTGTAGTATGTAACCTAATTGCATTTGCTTATTTGCTGAATTCAATGAACTGGAAAAATATAGTTTTAGTCTCAGTGTATTGATTTTTTTTTTTTACATTTTCCTCAGTATTCTATCTGCTTCTTATCTCCCCATTTTTTCAGCAGATTTTTGAATGGATGTACGAATAACAAAGGGCAGAGAAAAAAAATCACTCAGAATTTATTATTTTGTTTCCTTCAAACCGGAAAGTAATCATGTTACATTACATTATTAAAATATTCTTTGTATTAACAATTACATTTTTATCAGGTAATCAGTAATCATGTGATGGAATACATTTTTAAAGTAACCCTCCAAACCTTTTGGTCCACATCCATTTTAGTAGGTTGTGTTTACTTCACTGCTAGAAAACTAAAACGCTGATTCTAACTTGTCACAGGACAAAAGTGCTAAATAAGTACTAAATAAGTAGACAGTGATGAAGAAACTCTTCTAAAGTTGGTGGGTTCTCTCATAAGTTTAGTACTATGATACTTACTCAGGGGGGCAAGGTTCGGTGTTGCAGGGTCTTTGGTTCTCTGGTTGTTTGCTGTCAGGGTCGCAATAGCTGTTCTGGACCACCGAGTTGTCATCCAACCTCTTGCAAACCACCTCCTGTTTCTGAGAGCCTGCAAACAGACAGTAAAACGTCACTTTGTTTCTTTACCTCTGTCTTGTGCTTGGCGGCCCGTTTCTGACACTTCAGCAGCTGGCGTGTAAAACGGCGTGTGGTCAGCATGGGGGTGTGCACGGTAAAATAAGCTCTCTCCAGCTCTCCAGAGGGCCACTCGCTGACAGAGCGCTCCGTGCCGTGGGAAGGATGGGTGCTGGATAATGTTCCCCTCAGCGGTATTTCTAGGTGTGTAAATGCCTTGGTTTTAAGTGAGTGTCTTGGTGAATGACTTTTACAGAGAAGCCCTTCTTTTCTTTGGCTCTTGATTGCGTAAAATGGGAGTTAGAATAGTGCGAGTATAAGCCAGCGCCGCAGTGTGTGTACTCAGCACCAGAAGCCATCAGAGCAGCAGCCGCATGGGGCCCCAGGAGGATCTGGAGGAGTATAGCTAAGCTTGGCTTATGCCAGTCCTGGCGAGCCTGCAAGGCCACCTTGTGAGGTGGATCTTTGTGACTGTATTTCTGTCAACTTTGTGAGCAAATAATGGCTCACTTAAAAAAAAAAAAAAAACTGACGGAAGCTTTCGCCAAGCTTCTTAAAATAACATGCAAGAGCTTTTTGTGAAAAGTACATTTTACTAAATATTGACTGTTTGATTGTAAAACTGAGGTAAGACCGCAGCTTTTCTTTGCGTGTGGTGGGTGCAGTCAGTCATGCAATGAAACTATAGTGAATCTCTCTTGATGGCTGCCCACCATATGCCCCAGACTCAAAGCCAAAGGCAGTAAAAACATTGTTATTGTCATCAATTTGTGGTTTAGAGCTATTGTAAATATCGACTTACATAAGGCTTTAAATACACCCTTTGTCAGACTCGCACCAATGAAATCTTACAGTGGTGTGAAAATGGGCAAACCAAAATCAACCATCTGGAGCAGTGAAAGTCCAATGTAATTCCTAAAAAGAATATTCCAGAACTTTATGGCTTTTAACATCAAGAAGGGCAGCAGGACTTAAATCGTCACTGTAAATTTTGCCAGGGGAAGGAGACTGACCAAGCCAATAAGAAACATTAACAACAAAACATTTCAAAAATGACATAAGTGTTGCTCTAGGGTATTTTCATATTAGCAGAAATGTGTGCACATGAATTGGGTGGCAAATGAGGTCAGGTTCACGGTGCGCTTCACATAGCCCATGGTGGCCAAACCCCCCACTGCAGACCAGTCTGCGATGTTTGCATTTTTGCCTGAATATCGCAAGAATTGCAAATGTTTTCAGTGGCCACAGCTTAAGAAAAAAAAACCAAGAAGGAAAACTATTTGTTGTTGTAAGAAAGCCATTTGATTTTGGCCAGGCAGAGCAGTCTGGTCATATTTGAGGTAAGGGCTCACATTAATGTGTGGTTCTGGCTTTCAAATCTGGAACTCGGAGGCAGGCCTTTGCTCGCGGCGCAATTTGTACAATAGCAGCCCCAGCAAAGCAGCAGTGGAGAAAAAAATACACCGGATCATTCTGTGTGTAATAACATATACAGGAAGTGTCAGTGTGAGATGGTTGAAGAATAGCTGATTAGCATAGTGTTATGCATATGAAATATGAAACCTTTTGAACAAGCCTTCAGGTCTCCAGCCCTGTTTTCGATTGATTAGTTAAATGTGAAGGGAGACTGCAAATGAAATGATCACTGACAAGATATTTTACCCTGCAGCAGCCTCGTCTAACAATACAAATGTTAATTGACTGGACTCAGAGCCCCTGCAGTAATAGTTCAGTTTCAGACTACAGCATGCTAACTGATTAACAAAACTTGCTAACAGACACAGGCTTGTAGTGTGTTATCATTGTGTAATAACACAAACGTGTGAGTCTGCAATTTACATTACAGTATCTTTCCTACAAAAAAAAAAAATTCAGCTCCAAATGCATTTTTCTCCACCTGTTGTGTGCATAAGGGATTGGTTTGTGAGTGGCTTACCTCCTGCACAGGTTGCAGAGCACTCGGACCAGGGCAGGTGGTGCCAAGAGAAGCCCACCTCATTATCCCCGCTTCCAGTGCGCTGTATAGGTACGTTGAACTTGTATCGGATGCCCTGATTCTGCTCCTGCAGGAGCACCTGGAGACAGACAGTCAGAGAACAAAACACTCTTTTATTTTAATTTAACTATATTCACAGTAAAGACTAGTAAAGTTCCTATGAGGTTTATCTTGAGTGCATGCATGTGAAGTTATTCAAAGAAGAGCCATGCTAATGAATGTAAGCCACAGAGGAAAGGCTTGTGGTC
Source organism: Prochilodus magdalenae (assembly GCA_024036415.1). Classification (NCBI taxonomy): domain Eukaryota; kingdom Metazoa; phylum Chordata; class Actinopteri; order Characiformes; family Prochilodontidae; genus Prochilodus; species Prochilodus magdalenae. The sequence continues at coordinate 109,747 of JAMWET010002022.1, read as the reverse complement.
CACTGACCACTAGTGTGTTTTGTAGTTGTGCTTGTATTTCCAGCACTTCTGTCCAGTCAAAAATCCCAAGGAGTAGGACATTTCAGCATGAAAAGCACACACACACACACATTTGAGTATTCACATTTGGCCAGACAGAGGTTTTCTGTGCACACATATATAGCTGTTAACTTAAAACCACGAGCCAGAGTTCAAGTGAGGTTTGTGCACAGATGTGGACTTTATTTAGAGTGAGCCAGACAATTTCAAACACAGCGCATTCAAAACACCCCGCTCCTCCCTTGGCTCTTGTGTATGTTTCTGTATGTGCATAGTTTGCAAATATCTTCTGGTAAACGGGTGCTTGAATTGTGATTGAATACCCCCTTCTAGTGCAGCTTAAACAGCGTGTTAACCTCTCCATACTCCTCATCCATATAAGTCATAATATTGACAGCAATCACACATTCTTCACTGAGTAGTGGGCATTTGTTACCGTCTATCAACATACCATAACAACCAGATTTTCTGTGGTGGCTCCTAGTGCCTCCAGAGACTCTGCTTCATCTGTAGGTCTCTTGTAGTGAAATGCTGTCCCTGCAATGTCAAACTTGCGAGGCCAGTCAATAGTCCATGCACCATTGATGTAGTAGTCATCTCCCTCAGATTTCAAGGCTGTACAGAATGTAAAAGACACAATGTTCCATTAACAGGCACAAATTAATTTATATTTGATGTATTGACATGGCTGGGTGCCACTTTCATGTGGTTCCAGAACAGATACACTATATGGACAAATGTACTGGAACACACACACACACTACATTTGCAGAAGCTTTTATGACATCCATTTCTATAGTCATAGGCCTTGAGGAGTTGGTCTTCCTTTGTAACTATAACAGCTTCCACTATTCTGGGAGGGCTTTCTACAAGACTGTGGAGTGTGTCAGTGGGAAATTTTACCCATTCATCCAGAAGAGCATTTGACAGAAGGTCAGACACTTATGTTGGACGAAAGGGTCTGGCTCACAATCACTAGTTAATCCCAAAAGTAATTGATTGAGTGGAGGTCAGGGCTCTTTGTGGGCGTTCTTCCACACCAAACTCGCCCAACCATGTCTTTATAGACCTTACTTTGCGCACTGGGGCACAGTAAAGCTGGAACAGAAAAGGGCTCTTCTCTATTCTATTCTATTCCGGTCAAGTGGGAGGTATATGATTGTCCAAAATGTCTTGGCATGCTAAAGCATAAAGATTCCCCTTCACTGGAACCATCAGGCCTAGGCCAGACCCTTAAAAACTACCCACAACATCATTCCTCTGCCACTAAACTGTACAGTTGGCACAATGCAGTCAGGCAGGTAGAATTCTCCTGGTATCTGCCAAACCCAGACTCATCTATCAGACTACTAGATAGGAAAGCCTGATTAGTCACTCCACAGAAACATTTCCACTACCCCCGTGTCCAGTGGCATAGCTTTACAACACTCCGTCCGATGCTTGCCATTGTGCTTGGCACAACTGTGGTGGTCGGTCACAATAAATATATTTTATTAATATTATTTACTTCATCATTCTTTAATGCAAATGCACATAACACTGTGGTCATCATCCAGTGTTAGTCTTGGAAAACTCAACAAAATATGTACACATGGTCCCTCCAGATATGTTTACACTAATGACATATATGGGTCTCGTACAAACATACATTTAAACTGCCAAGGCATAAAGACTGGAACCCAAGGAAAAAAAAAAAAAACAGAATTCAGCAAGGCCTGTAAAGTGAATTTAACGAGAGCATAAGTGAGACCAAGAGAAAGACTGTAGTGACTGTAGGTTAACAGCCTGACAAGAGCAAGCTGCTGCCTGGCAACAGCTGCCACGACGAGTGTTGTGGCGTGATGTCATTGGCGTCATTCATCACCATGATGTGTGCCACCCTGCCAACAGGCGTTGTGCCATCCTGAACAGCTTTCACTAGCCTGTTCACCCCATACAGCATAGCTGTGAAAATTACCTTGCAAAAAAAGAAAAAGAAAGAAGGATAAGGAAAAGAGAAAAAAAAGACAGTCAGGTGAAAATCTGGAACGAACCCCCGAGAATACCATTCCAGCACAGTCGTCAAAGCAAAGGTCCCGTCTCCAGGAACAACACACATCTCTAAATATTCACTTTTCTCCTGATTGAGATAGAGCCAAATTGCGGACGAGTGATCCAGACGTCCTCTGTGTGGCACGCCTAGAGCTTTCAAGCCTGAATAAGGACCATGGTTGTCATTACATTTTAGTTGCAACAGTTTTATGACTTAGCAGTTCATCTGCAAGCCAACTTGCTGCAGACCAACAGCAACTAATACGCTTAGGTTTTTGTACTGGCATTAAAGCGATATATTCACAACACACATAGCTCATCAATTAATTTGCAAGTCCTCTTTTGTAATGAAATAATGTGTGAAATTTCAACTGTCAGCAAAGGAATGACATTTATGTAATAGTATGTCAGACTCGAAAGCTGGCGATACACTGTAATATGCTAGTTCCCAGTTTATTGTGGTGTGTTGGTCCACTCTTTAAGTAAGGGCACAGTTATTGTTGATACTGATCAGTTTTGCAATGCAATCAAACATACTGTCAGGTCAAATTCTGACTGATTCTGAAGATCAAATGATCCCACTGTAAGCACATTTCTCCTGAACACAATTCTTTACTTGGCCAAATTGTCCCAAGTCTTGCCTTTAGGCTCCAAGAAGGCCTATTTAAAGAGAGTTTTTTTCCTCCCTCACTCTGTGTATTAATAATCAGACAGAACCAGCATGTGTGGAAAAAGAGATAGAAAGAGGCAGAACTTTAAAACCTTTTAGTGCGAACAATGCTTTCCCTTATGAAGCAACATTGTTTGTCTATGTCTATGGCTACACATCAGACGACAATATCTTGTCTTAGCATCAGAAGAACCCAATGTGTCAACATGATGGATGGCTAAACTTGACAAGCTGTCACACACCCAACTATGTTTGTTTGTGTTCAAAACAACTTAATTGGAACCCGCTTGTTTGATTGTTTTAATTAGTGAACCAGACAGGACTTGAACGGTTCAATTGAGGACGCTCATGGTATAAAAAGTGGCAACCATTTCAGGAGGGAAGGTGGTTGTTAGAGAGATTAAGATTTACAGTCACAAAAAGATGCCAAGAGGTGCACAAAACCACTTCAGAGCATCCGCTAAGGGCTGACTCCAGCTCAGGAAATAATGTGGACATTTTCAGTGACACAGCTGTCTGATGACAAATGCTTAGAGGAGCGTGAAGCACTCACCGATATAATTCTTCGACATGGCCACCTCTTTGATCTCAATGTGGACTGAGCCTCTGGGGATCTGGACCACCTCCATGTAACCTAGCAAAGGAAAAACAGTTCAATTTGTGGCCTGGAACTTGAGACATGGTGTCACAAAGTTTGAGACATCGGTCAGAAGTGACCCAGTCTTATATGTAACATATAACATATGCCAAATAAAGATAAATGTCTTGGCTATTTTGGACACCCCACCCCAGGCTATTATTTAAGATTTTCAAGTGTAAGCATAGGTCATGCATTCGGCTACAATAAGGTGTCCGGTGGACTTTTGTTTATTCAAAATGGTCTGAGAGATGAAACATAGATAGGAATGAAATTAGTCATTTTGAGCATGCTCACAAAACGCCTGCAATAACTAAGAAACAGCAAATCCATAACAAGAAAAGGATCTACGCCCAGAGAACCCCACTCTTCCCTCTCAAAGATTTTGGATGATTTACTAGCTATACCTTAAAAGGAGAAAATGGTCTTGCTCTATAGAGACAGCTCTTGGACTCCAACCCACAACACACATGCGATATTAGAAGTTTTATTCGTTCCCTCTCTGGATGATGCAATTAATACTCATATATTGTGTTACCACTTCTATTTTGACAACTTGTTTCTTGATCCAAAAACATAAGCTTTATCATTGGGTGACAGCGCACAAAAAAAAATCCCACAGCATTTCCATGAAAAATGTAGCGTTTGGCAGCGGTGCTCTACTGGCCCTGTGACAAAAGGCCAATGCCAAAAAAACAGTGCGTACTCCGCTCGCTTGTGCTGCACTCGTTTCAGCAGGGACGTCTCTTGCTGAAAGCGATTAAAAACTTGTCGCGTTTGGCAGGCGTGTGGAAGGCTTGGTCTAATGGGGTTCTTGGGAGCACTCTTTCTCTACCCCCACCTCTTTCTCTATCGCTCGCTGTCTCTATCTCTCCCTGGTTTTGCTTACTCTTTTCATTCCACATCCTTGCTCTGCTAAGGCTTTCACGCATGGCCAGTTTCTGCACGCTTTATTTTACGCACTTAACGGCCTTATAGGGGCTGCCTCAAACAGGCCGCCGCAGTCATGGGCCTGGGGTGTATAACTCACCGCTTGGAAATGGTTATGACATCACAGCATGTGCTTCAGGAGAGGAGTTAGTCTTGGCTAATCGGCATCTTTTGGCTAAAGAACGCCCCCTTTTTTGCTCGTGTTGGGTTCCTGTTTAGGGTGTAATCTCTGGCCTTACAACAGTTCAGTCAGTGCATCAGAACATTTCAAATTTCACCATGATTTCACTGAACTTGTTTAATTAAGTCCCAATATAATACTAACTACTCGCCTGACTGAAGGTTGTTTTAGTATGTAAACAGTTTTAATGTTCCAAAACTACACTTCCCAGTCCATTCAATTAATATATCAAAACTACAAATAAAATGAAATTATTTTTTTGTTGCTTTTGTGATGTCACAAAAACACAACATATTTATCTATATTTACCTACCTACAGCACGCTAGACCAATCACACTGAAATAGTTATAATAAAAACACTTATAACACAGTGCAGTGTAGCCAAATATCAACTGCATTTTTCAGTCCTTTAAAATACACAGACAATACGAGGTGTTACAATGATTAGAAACACCTCATGCATACACTCTTTATTAGCTCCACTTACCATGTAGGAGCATTTTGTACTTCTGCAATTACAGACTTTGGTTCTTGTGTTTTTCTAAACACTGTGTCCACTCATCATCCACTCCTCTATTGTTTGTCCACCTTGTAATTGTAAAAGCAGAGACAATAACTCTGTTGCTGAAGAGTTTGTCTTCCTCTGCTCTATCAGTGGTCAATGAACACCGGAATGGATTTTTTTAATTGCTGGCCAATCAACTTAAGTTTGATCCACTCAGTATCACTGCAGTGCTGAGAATAATCCACTATCCAAATAATGCCAGCTCTGTGGTGGTCCTGTCTATTTAGTAACAAGGTAAAGGCGGCCAGCAAAGTATGAAGAAAATTAAAACTACATACTATAAATGTACTTGTGAAGCTGATAAAATAGACCCAGTGTCACAGTTGGTGTGGCAAAACAGATAACACTACTACCATGCCATGTGGGAGACTGGAGTTCGATTTCTGGTCTACTGAGCTGTGATACACCACTAAGAGTTCTTGGGCAAGACTCCTAACACTACATTGCCCTACCTGTAATATGATTAACATTTTGAGTTGCTTGGATAAGAGCGTCAGCTAAATGCCATTAATATTAAATAGATTTTAAAAAATTACAATATGAAAAATGAGAATATACGAGTTTGGAAATAATTATAATCAATTAAAACTTTCAGTGCAGCGTGTGAGGGCTGATGAGCACTGACCTCCTCTGGGCAGCGAGTCATTGAACAGTCCTTCAGTAGCTTCACATGTGCTGCCATCTCCTCCACACACACGGCATCTGTCCTCTTTGGCATCGGAACCCAGAATGTTGTCACAGCCCACATGCTGGAATGACACAGATCAACTGTTTTTAGTGCCCGGCAAATAGACACATGGTGGAAGTGTTCTCAGGCTAGTGGCATGCTGAGTAAAATGCCAATGAACCTGCTATGGTGCTGGAGCTACATTTTATGTGCTAGTTTTAACTAACGACATCAGTTATGTGATCAACAAAACAAAAAGGCTTCACAAAAGATACAAACCAGTACAAAAATATTACCCCAATGGAAATGGTGTTCTTGAGATTTATGTAGTTTGTATGGACAATAACTTATGAACACTAATGTGACACAAAAGGAGACTCCAGTGTGAGTATTAACATGTGTCTGCTTCTCTTTGTCTGAGTGGAATCTCTTGCTTATTTAAATCCTCCCACTGTAACATTTGTTGGCTTTGTGAGGCACAGAAGTTGCTGTTCCAGAGACCTAAATGCTGTTACATTTAAGCAGCTTGATTCCATCCCCTGTTCAAAATGACACAGTGTTGTTTAGTGTTGCAGACATGTATGTGGAGTAACCACAAATAAGCTTCAGGATCGTATTCTTGTCTTCCTGATGACCCATTCTTAACGTCCTAATATGCACAAAACTCCACATTACTGCCAATTCATTTATTAAACAAATAATATTGTAACTGAATTGTGTATCCTATTAAATTTGGAATGTGTGGCTCAATAAATGTCCAAAAATACAATAAGATCCAAAGGTGTTCTGGTCTGATAAGAAACTCGTAGCCTTTTGTGCAACAAAAACAAGTATTTTTTTTAAGGCTTCATTGTTCTGTATTCATGATTGCTTTAGTTCAGCAGACTGTCAGTCAGAGAGTGTTAGTATCTGGTAAACAGAGATAATTCACTTCACCAGCAAGTCAGATGCTTGGAGGCCACATGGAGTGTATGAAGTCTGGGTAGCTGGCACGTTGTGGTTCCCAATTGTATTCACAAAGGGCTGGTGTGGGTCCAAGCTATTGTTTCTAACACTTCAGGCAGCTGGCACATCCAGCAATCTACATCTCCTTTGACTTTTTGTCAGGCAAATCAGATGTATTATTGATTGATTTTAACGAAAGCTTGGCATAATGTGGATTACTTGTGGGTTAGACACCCCATATTGTGTGCAAGACCCCAAACTAGAATTCATTTATTATGGACCGAATACAATGTTAATTTAAATAAATAAATAAATAAATAAATAAATAAATAAATAAATGTCCTCACAAATATTCCCTCAATTTAATGATTGTGAATTCCACCCACTGATTTAAGTCTCCCATTATCACACAATGTTACTGGTTAATAAGAGTTGGAACAGTGAACCACCACAACATCTTTTCAAACTAACACCAACACATCATAACTGAACAGTTTCTTTTCCTGGGGGGGTGGGGGGGGGGGCGACAATAACTGTCAATTCTGCCACATCAGCTAAAAGATCCCCACGTTTGCTAGTATCATGCTAAGGACCAGAGCATGATACTACTAGCCAACAAAGAAGGAGCAAGACCAATTATGTTCTCTTGAAGTTTGCACATGACTCCTGTATGACTCATGCATGGGAGCAGGTAGTTAACCAAACCAGTGTGCAGAGGTGGGACCATATACATATTACCAGTACATTACCAGTACTCAGCGAGAATGTCTGTCAATGTTTACAATAACAATGTGATAGAGTGACAGTCCAGTAAGCCTATATAAAATTACTTAAACACGCTTTGAGGCATGCAGCTTACATTATGCTTCCATTGTCTGATGATTAGATTACTTGGTAGCTACAATATCCCTGTAGATCCACTGCAGAAGCAAACTGTAAACACCACAGACATGATGGCTGATTGTACACATTTGGAATAAGGGAAAAATTTGTTTTTATGGCAAACTATTCTTTTAATCAGATCCCATCAAGTTTGGAGAGGAAAAGAGCTTCTCACCTTACACTCGCCATTGATGCAGATATCTAGAGAGTCGGCCTGGCAGCGAGTGCCGTCGATGACAGCAGGGGAGCGCTCTGTATAGAAGTTGTATCCCTCAGCCAGGCAGTTCAGAGCACATGGCTTTACACCACCTGCAACAAAATCAGTATCTGCTGTCAAGCCACTAATGTCAAGCTGTTTAAAAAATGCATTTGCCTTTACGTTGTATCCAAGTTCAAAGTTCAATGAGGCATCTCAGTTCACAAGTAACATAACCCAACTGAACTTTTCACACAATCAACTGATATTTTAGTCAGTCATTCACTGTGCTTATCAATAAACAAACTGTTTTCATTTGCAATTGCCACAGGCCAGGGTGCTAAAGCAGGACCAAGCTTTTTCCTCTTTGCCTTGTTGATGTTAAAACTCAGGTCAGAGCCCCGCACACCACAAGAGGCATTACTCATAGAAAGAACTGAACATTCAGTCTGACATCATAATTATGCCGACATGAGAAGAGATTAACAAAGCTGCCAACAGACAGACAGACAGAGGTTATCTCTCTCGTGTTCTCTTTACAAGTATGTTCACGATCCAGATGGTTTCTCAGAGCCAAACAATTGGTAATGGTCATGGTTATTAGGGGGCAGGACGATAAGAAGATAATTGAAGTGGCTTTGAATGTCTCCCCATAACCAATCAGTTTTAAATCTGGGAGAGTTTTACTTTGTTTACTGGCGTCTCGCCCTCTCGTTGTAAACAAAAAAAAAATCTTCCTTCCCTCTATGAGGTTTAGCCTTTAGAAGTTGCAGTTATCATTGGCAATAACAAAGACATTCACTTCTTATTATTTATTTATTTCTCACTTGAGAAATTCTACACCGACCATATTGTAAAGAAGCAGAGGATATATTTTATTAGAGTTTGAACTCGATTTTGGCAATATCTTTTGACTGATAATGAACCAATTATTCATCAGTTATAAGCTAATAATCAGAAAACCTAAAATCAATATATCCAATAATTAAACAGATTAATATTAAAAGATTAATAAAAAAAATCAGATTGGCTGAGCCATATTCAAATGCATTTTAAAATATTTGATAAAAGCAGACACATCAGATGAACTCTCTATGAGAGATCCACAGAGGTATTAATAAGTGTACCTTGTATGAATCATGGAATGTAGTACTGATACGTGGAGAATTAACAGCCTGACAGTTTTTAACATACCCTACACACATGACCCTGATTCCATGGCACTTTCCCACTGCATGGTAATACTTGACTTCTACTTGCTTTTGGTATCAGCCACTTTATTTTCCATACAAATATAATACCCTCTCAATGTAGCTGGCTGTCCTACCAATGCAGCATGAAAAAGCTATGACATGAAGGGAAATAAAAGTTTGTTCAGAGGAGGTAGCATGATGAAAGACTGCTAAAAAAAAGCACGAGACTTTGGGAAATACTACATCAGAGTTCAGTCAATGAATAACTGGTTGCTCAAAGGTGATGTATAAGGTATGATAGCATTAGCATGTGTTTATGCTGATAGATAACAAGCACTTTAAAATGTGTGCTTAATTTTGTGAAAAGATTTTTTGTTTTTACATCATAAACAAAAAGTGCAGATTTGATTCAGTCATACAGAATGCAAATCAAATATAAATGTAAATCATAACAAACGTATGTTATGTAATTACTGTAAAATAACACAGTAAGATGACAAAAATAATGTGGGCTTCTAAGGGCCAGGCTGAAGTTTTAAAGAGGGTCTTGTATTAGATTTAATGATTAATGGTTATATAGGTAAAGGTGGACAGTGATGACGCACTGTTCTAATAAACATACTATATGCTACAATTGCACAGAGGGCTGAAGGCAGCCAGGGACAAACTCAGTCAGAGGGCCTTCAAAAGACATGGTGCCCTGGAATCCCAAGAATTTTCAGACCATCAAAGAGACTTCCACATTGTTGGTGTTAGCAGGGTACACAAAGCAGGCTGATATGTATACTGTCACTGGAGCGCTGACTCTGGGAAGGCTTCATGGTAGTGTGTTCCCTTGGCGACCCACCACACTGCACATTTGCTATGTGTATGTGTGCATGCCCGCATGCCTTAAGCCCTACCGATGCCATGGTAGGAGATTTGAAAAGTTTCCCAGCCGAGTCTTCCACAGTCATAACCCACAGCACTGTCCTGCTTTCTTTGCCTGTTGTCTGATGCTTGGAACGTACCTCCAGTGTAAGGCTTCCAGTTGTAGTACTTCCCACGGAAAGGCATGCTGTCAAAGTCAGCACACTGCTTCTCCCGAAAATCTCGTGATCCCAACGGACAAGCCTGTGGGCAAACACAAGTGATATGTTAGTAGATGAAGTATGGCTTCTTCAAAACCTGATCATCACACATAAGTGTCCCAAAGATTTGACAGCAGGAGTTTTCCATGTCAAGATGTCAGTGTTTGATTGCTGATTTATGAGATGTTGATAAGATGTTGTTGTTTGTTGCTTTGTGTATTTATTAAAAATGGCATATTCAGTCATTTGTAATGATATACAGCTTGGCTGGTTTTATTGCAGTTGAGACTGAGATTGCTTTGTGCCAGTTTAGTGCTAACCTCCAATTTTTTTGTTCCTCAAATACTAATCCCACATTTACAAAATAGGATGGTAAAGAAGTCAGATTCTTCAGATAGATTTTTACAGCCCTGACTCTGTTTCCACCCCCAAAATTACATACATCAGCTCATGTTCTAGCCTGGCGAAACAATGACAACAGAGCAACAGCAATGAAAATGACAGAGTATGCTGAGGACCCTAGACTTTCCAGGGTGTAAAGGGGATGTTGAGACTTTTTACACTCTTTCCAGGGATGCTAAACGATAATTTTTAAACACGGTTGAAGTTGGCTTCCCATTCGCCAGCTTCTTAACTAAACGTTCCATTTTACCTTAAATGCTGCAGTTCGTACAGTCAACAGAGTGTAACTGTGATATTTAAGTTGGAACTAAAAATCATCAAACAAGCTGGTAAATAGGAAGCTCTCACATCTTTAACAGGACCCTTGACAACTTTAATTCAGAGTTAGTTCCGAACATTTCACTCCAGACAGTTCGTCCAATATTAGACAAGAGCAGTTTCTCTTTCTTTTCTAGCATCACAACCCCAACAGTAACTGCTGCTGATGGTATGACTGTGTGCCGGTTGAAGCAGATTATGGTAAAATAAAAGTTTAATAAGGAGTAACAGCTTTAATTTACTGTGTGTTAATTTTCAGATGGAAAGCAAGTAAGTAATATGAGTGGGTAGTACAGGTAATGTTTGGAAGTAGCAGCTCCAAGTAACTAGCACAGCTAACTAAATGGTTTGAGGACCGAGTTTATTTACATAGAGGTTAATTTTATTTAGTCCATTTTGGAAGTTGATTCTGTGTGACAAACTGGAAACCAGCCAGTCATAGCAGAGCTCATCATATTATTCATGAGCTCAAAAAAAAAAAAAAAAAAAAAAACCATAGGGTGTAAATGGGCAATTTTTGTCCCCACCAATGTTACATACATTCTATAGCATCCACAGACTTTTTTTGTGAATTTTTAAAATGTGCAAAAAAAAACCAACATGACTAGACAATCTGACATTCGCTTAACCACTCAAATATCTCAAAAAAAAAGTTTTTATGCTTAGACGAGCCACCCATGACATGACACCACAGCAGACGCGGCCAGTTCGTGTAACACAGTGGCAGTTTTCTTCAGTGCATGCTAGTGGCTGGTTACTGGAAACAACTGGCCCAATCATGGTGTATGGCTTTTCGAAGGCTACTTTCAACATTCTGAAATGTCTAATTCAAAGCTTGTGTAAGGATTGGCTCCACACAATGTGCTTCCAGAACTGTCTGCTGGGTTTGCACTCTCAGATGAAAGAAATTTGTGTTCTTAACTAAATTTCCAATTCCACCGTAAATGATGTGGTCAATACATTCTGGCACTGACATGAAGAGGTGAAATGAGTAATAAACTAAGAAACAACCTTAAGTTTTGTTAAAGTTAAAGGTGGTTAGGGTAGATCTGAGATGTTAGCCCTCATTACCATTACCCATGTATAATAAAGGTAGCCTATGTGACCTAAGCATAACTTTAGCCAAATGGCAGTGCAAGTCTCTTGCTGAAATAATACAGAATCTACAAAAACACCCAATTCTCAAGATCAGAGGTACATGTGTTAGAAGGTGCAAAATAGGTAGCCTTAGAAAATTGGGTTAATTTTGTATGCATTGTGAGTGCATATGGTGTTGTGGTCTGTCCCTCTGGTCCAAAGTAAAAATGAATCCTCTCTGCCCTTGCCTTCATCTGCACTAGATTTACTATTAATGTCTTTAAAGCACAAAAGCCTAAACAACCATTTCTGTTGGCTTTGATGCCTCAGTCCCAATTACTGCCATTTAACTTCACACCAGCTCCCTTTCATAGTGCCTTCGGTATCACCCCATGGTCATGATGTCAGCGGTCAGATTACAGAAAGCAACTGCACTCAGCAGTAGAAGAGAGAAAAGAGTGAGAGAGCCAGGGAGGTGGGGGCAGGAGAGATTAGCTCATTGTTGTGAGAAGCAGAACAAGCAGACTTTTGGTCAGGGCCGAACAATAGCCACGGGGGGCCACATCCTCTATGACTTAAGTCATAATAAATTCAGACGCTGGACAGAAACACCCCAAAACAGCAGAGTCCAGCCTGAGGAGGAGCAGCCATAGCCCCTCAGCTATTTCCTTTGAGATCTTCATTTGCATTCCAGAGGGTCACTGGGCTAATCATGTCAAGGCCTTGTGTTGAGAGCATTGTTTTTAGACTAGTCTGCTCAATGCCTGAGCCTGTTGCCTGCTGTCTGCAGAGTACTGTGCCTGACCGAATGTCATAGGCAGAACCTAGGTCATCCATGATCTGTTTGTTTTGGGCACTGAGCCTTCAGTGGGATGAAATAGTGGTTTAGGGCATGGTGTTTGTTTTCCAAAGTAAACATCTGCCGCCTGCCCTGAGCTGTTATTTTTAAGATTTGTGGTAGAATAGCCTGGAGGCTCCCTAACTGCCTCAATTTTCACCTTAAGAATAACAGGCCACCTTGAAATAGATAGGAAGGGGAAATGTGCATTTCCACATACACAAAATATTTGTTCAAATAATTTCATTTGTTATAAGTAGTGGAAAAAAATACTCTGGCCTTTACAGATCATACAGTTAAAGCTGACTGGTGCTAAATATAAATCATGATCTATGCCTAATGACTTGAATAACAGACAGTAACAAGATTAATCAAGGTACATTTCAAATCCATGACAATTTGCACTTTAGTTGATTAAGGGCCTTGAGGCATTAGATCTTCTTTCATAAATTTCAAAAGCACTCGCATCCTTCCTATTCATCTGTATATGAACTCTGCAATTCTGACAGCTCTCATAATGATGCAGCACAACCCATCTGGCAATGAATAACTTTAATAACTGAGGTAGAATTAGGCCACAAATAGAGAGGGAGCAACCATGTGCTATAGCTCATAAAACAAACTCCTTATTCAGACAGCGCAACACTATCAGCGAACTAGCAATAACAGCTGTAACAATGCACGTGTTCCTTCTACATCTTGACCTGTTTATACAAATCTCCCTTTTACCAACAAACTTCACCAAAACTGTCCAAAATCTGAAATCATTGTATAGACCGATAAACATTTCATAAACATGCTGCTGTTGACTGTAAATGTTTTAGGTGCTTTCCGTAAATGCTTAATAACTTAATTAGGAAAAGACATGAAATAAATTAAATTATATCAACTGAAAAGATTTAATCTCTTAGGCCCCAGACAGACAAACAGACAAGCAAACTCTTAGGCCACAGAAAAACAGGCAGATCTTTAGGGTGGCAATGGCACTCCATAGCTATTGCACATCACCCCAATTCGGCAGGCCCTAATATGTAACAGAAATTAGAATAAGTACAATAATAAAACTTAATAAAACTTAGAGGTAATGCTATATCACAATATATGCAGGTTACATTTTATCATAATACTTTAGATATTTAAATGCAAATTGAGTCAAATTTTGTTTTTATTTTGTTTTCAATGTTCTCAGTGGCATACACACTCATCATCAAAAGAATAGCTGCACCCAGAAGAAAGTGTCAGATTGCAATTCTATTGCAAAGGAAGATAAAGGTTACCAGAAACAATAAATGAAGATAAATTTAGACTACCACAGGCATTATTTACTGAGCTACACATACAGCAGTAGTGTCTCTTTTTGCTAAATGCAACATGCCAGACGTCTCAGCATGGAGTTCCAGAGGTTCCTTATGGTGTCCTGTAACAATCCATTCCATGCTGCTTGAATACTCTTACCCAGTTCCTGCAGATTTTGTGGTAGGGGTGGAGGTGGAGTGACACTTTCCAAGGAACCGTTCATCTTAGCGCTGACCATGGTGCCTCCACACATCTGTTCCTCATCTCCAAGATGTCATGACAGTCTGGCATGACATCTTTGCAGTATTTAAGTTCATGTGGTGTTAAAGGCAAATGTTGTTGTCTGTGTGAATGTAGTCCTGCGTCGTGCAGCAGTCTGCCAATGGTGCTGGCACTAACAGGATGACTCATGGAGGGCATCACTGCTGGCTGAATGTCCGCATTTGGGGCTGTGCTTGTGTTGCATGCATGCCTAAGCTTGAAACTTGAATAATTCACATATTAAACCTACCTACCGAGTTTAATTCCTGATGGCTGATTCCCTGTGGGTGCAAAAATTTGTGCAACTATTCTTTTGATACTAAGTGTATATATATATATATATTTGTGTAATAGCATGGTTCATCAAATCCTTAAACAGATACTTAAACAGTACTTGTGCACAGCTCTGTTCACTGTTTACATAATGCAAATGTACTGGACATCCTTTTCAGTAACGTAATGTAAGCCCTGCTTGTACATGCAGAATAAGAAGAGAGAGAGAGAGAGAGAGAGTGGGAACTCACATTGGTGTTGCATGACCTGTAGCGTTTCCTCTCACCAAGACAGTACTTTCCTCCACCAGATGGCCTGTAAACAATCAGAATAAAACGGACCAATGAGGAAAACTCCTTACTAAGACAGTACACTAAGGGGAAAATTTTTTTTTTGAAAAAATAAAAACCACACACATACATTCCAGTCAACATCAATGACCATCTGCAATGCATTTGCATAGCCTCAAGGGGCCAAGCACACAAATGACATCAGTATCAACATGGCATTCTTCCTCCAGGAAGCACCCACAAGGCTGGATCACTGGCAACATAAGAGTGAGGGGTTTGGGGTGTAGGGTGAGTAATCATTCAACTCTGCCAGCCCCCTCCAGCTGGTCCCAGATAACATCTGAGTGGAGATGGATGAGTGTAAGGATGCTCCTCCAGGGAGGGGAAGGTGGCTTAAATGAAAGCCTGTCGCAGACTTCCCAGGGGATGGAGCAGGGTCAAGCTTGGGGACTTTATTACTGCCAAAAAGCAGGTTATCAGATCACACATGTCCAGCCATCTGTTAATCTGTTATCTGCAGGGTTAAGTTGCCCTTTCACACCACCTCAGCATCAACAAACACCTCCCCAACCTCTGACCTACACCCAGCGCTACTTAGCCCCACCCTAATGGAGGGTCACCACAGGGCATAGTTCCTCTCTCCTCACAAAGAGGTTAAGAATTCATGTGTCAAATCAAAGCATTAAAGAAGAAGAACCCCTAGACTCTGCAGCAGCTGTTTTGAAAGGTTTGATGTGGAAGGTTTAGTTCTTTAGTTTTGGAGTTAAGAGCCTGTTGTGGTTTCTAAGTATCAGGTAGGTTTCAAAATACACTTTTTTGCTTTAATTTTTTAGAAGCATAAAATGTGACTTTCTGTCTTATGCTCAAATGTATTAAAGTCAGTTAATAAATACAAATTGTGTACTACAATTTAATGTTTTTCAGTAAAGCATATAACAGAATAAAATAGTAGAGATGAACCATGTCCATACCTATTTCTGACACAGCATAACATATGATATATAAGAAAGCATACAAACAATGCAAAATACAGTATGTTTGGCCAATCAACTTCATCTGTGTTTTCTCCCATAATAGAAAACACTGAATCTTAGGACCCTCTTCCCTTACTGGGTATTACTCGTGCCGCTTATTATAAATACATATTTTATTGGTCAGAGTAAAAAGTGTGGTATAGTAATAGTTATTTAGCAGAATGTTTTTTTGTCTGCATAGATAATGTAAAAATAATGAATGCTTGTTCATGAGTAGTAAGGCTTAGTGGAAGCATTTATCTTTTCACTGATATAAGACCCTACTGCTTTAGTAGTATACAAGAGAATGTAGAAAAGTGTTCAGCTCTTAAAGCAAGTTTCCAGTTACTGTTGTCTGACAGGGAACTCCAGATGTTTCAGGTTGCCATAACCAGCAAGGCAGCGTGTACTCCACTATACTTACATATTTTGCCAGTTTTGTAAAAAAAACTCTGGACTGCTTTGAGAGTTCGTCTGACATAACTGCAGTAACTGGACATATCTCAGGTGTTCTGTTTTTTCTATTTCTTTCTCACCCTGTTCTTTTTCTCGTTCTCTTTCATCAAGTTCTCTCTGCCTCTTTCACTTTCCTTCTCTTTCGCTTTATCACTCTCTTCCTGTCTCTCTCCCTCTCTCTGTTGGACAGAAACCTGGTTGTGCCTCTTTCTAAAGGCCCACTTTTTAATGAATGCTTTCCAGGCCAGCTTTGCTCCAAATCTCAGGTTTCTTTTCCCCACGCCTTTCAGGTACCCAGCCTGATCATCTTACACAGGTGTTACAGATTACGCGGGCCACACTCTCCACCACAGGCTGTCGGGAAAGTGTGAGGACAGACATTTCCGCAAGCACGTGGAACGAAACCCAAAACTCTGTCTGCAACCGGCCCAGCTCCGAGCTCCTGTGGCCACGTTAGAAAAAGTTGGGGTTGGAAAAAAAAATTAAAAAAAAAAAAACACGGGAAAAGGCCTTGTTTCATGACCAAGAAACATTCAACACAACAGGAACAGCAACATAATCATTTTTTTGTCCAGCAGGACAAATCAAATTGTAAGAGAGAACAATAGACGACTAACTGCGATCCCCTTCCAAAGCCAAAAAACATGTTTAAAAAAGGAATTGTTTTAAACTGAACAGAGTCAATCGAGACTATATACCCTCCTGAGACCCCTGTGTCCTCATATGAGGACATTACATTTCTGCTTCTCTGCACCATAATACTTTTTAAAACGTTGACCCTTTGGCCTTATATGAGGACATTGTTTTTTGCCAAAACAACATCCTGTACAAAGACAACATTTAGTTTTTATACTTGTTAGGTCCTACTAATCACAAATGGCTATGAGAAATTAAAATTGCACACCAAGCAAGTCCCGGTCTCAGGAGGATACTACTAGTTAATGATGATTTAGAGATTATTGTTACTGATTCTGGCACTAGATTTTTGTTGTGTTTGTAGGTAGAAGAGGAGTTTTGCTTTGAACTTCACTGGAAATGGAGTCTGAAGCAGAGTTCAATGCATCCTCAATTGCAGAGTCCAAGACACAACCATGTAATTCTGTTCAATGTTATCTTAAAATGACAATAATAATGCTATGCTATTGAGGGTTAAAGCGTAGCTATTGTTTACAGTCAACGCTCTGACAATCTACCCAATTTACACCACAGTTTTAAGCATATGAACCTACACAGTGTACATTTCATTTCTCAAGTAAGAGAAAAATTAGACCTGCCTGAGGTACAGCTGTGACAATAACGCATTACTTATGCAATGCATGCTGTGGTTTGGAGTCTATTACCATCATCACTGCATTTAGTTTTTATTTAATTTTTATTGCTGGTGAAAGCTGGTTTACCATTATTAATCATGCTTGCTTCTCATTTTGCTGATCAGTCCCTCAAGAGCTGCACCCAACATTCAATGTCTTTAGTTTATTATGTTAAACTAAACGATCACTGTGAGACTTTGTTTGGCTTTAGGTCCTGTTGTGCTGTTTGACGTACAGTAAAAGTATAGATTAAACATTTTATTACCCCTAGAGGGGAGACTGGATGCATACAGTGACCACAAAAAAAAAAATACAAATCTGAGCTATAGGACAGGGCCTGGTCAGGCTTACTTTGCCTACTTACGCTGGGCTGTCACAGTGGCGCATGGATGAGGACACTCCACCACCACAAGTCCGGCTGCACTCGCCCCAGATGGACCAGGGTCCCCAACCTCCATCCACGCTCTGTGGCCATGTCCCAAATGTCACACACTCGCCCTGGTAGCACCACTGAAATATGAACACACACACACACACAAGGTGGAAAGAAAGTGTGTTAATTAATTGATTGGTTCAATATAAAACACTTAGGTGTGACTACTTCTTACAGTCTTTTACTGAATCACCATTGACAGCACTGCATCTTGCCTTACAGCTGCAATGGAAAAGTCATATCTAGTCCGAATTTTTTTTATCACTATTTAAATACATCAGCTGCTCTTAACATTAAATAACATTTCATAAAGAAAGAGCCCATAGAAATGGTTCAAAATTACTTAAGACGTTTCTAGCTCTCCCAGCATATCTTTTAAAATAATTTAAAACCCAAATTTATGCTAAATTACTCTGTAAAGTTGAGTTTTGGCTGCACTGTACTAGCCACGATGCATCCACCAAGTGTCCCAAATCCAAACCCACATTGTTAAAAGAATACAGCTCCTTGGCACACGAACCCTGGGCTCTGTAAAGGTTCTAGACCGAATGGAATCTTCTTTCTACAAACAACCCTGCGTAATCCAGCCTTTGTCTGCAGAACCACGAGGGCTGCTGGCGGAGACAGTGGAGACAGTCTGTCCTCGCTGCACAACTGTGTCAGTAGGTTAAGTTCTCTTTCTATCTATCTCTCTGCCTTTTTCTCCCTCCCTCCTTCTCTCTCTCCCTCCCTTCCTCTCACCACCAACAGAGAAGAACTTGGCAAGATGCAGAGCTGTGTCCTCAGTTGCTAGCATGTAAAATCAGGGTAATGTGCCAAGACCAATAAGAAAAGAGGGAGACAGACAGACAGACAGAGAGAGAAAGTTAGATGGACTGAGACAGCCAGAAATAACCCCTTCAAGAACGTCTTATCTGAAAATGTCTGATACAGCTTTAGCAGCCCCTATCTGTCTCTCTCTCAAGACCTAGTTGGTTTTCATTGTCACGCAGAAATGATCTGCTCAGACAAAACAGGTAGGTAGGAATTTGGTACTGTCTTTTATCAAAAATGGATTATGCCAGGAATTTTCAGGTCTGTGATCAAAGATCTGCTTTGAGAGTTGGTGAACTTTGCTGTATCCTTTTTCCAAATTGTAGTTGATGGTGCATAAAAAAACAAAAATTGCTAAAAATACAAGCAAATATAAACAAGCTGTGCAAATCTCCGACCTCACATAAACTTGGTTTGATTATGAATCTTTAGAATGCAATGCACTACAAAAAATATATCTTGGCAATAATCACAATATCTGTATTTTAATATTGTTGTAACTTTTAAGATTTTTAAGATATTTTTACTTGTTTCAAGTGATTCTAATAACGTTGCTTATTTTAAGAAACAAGCCAAATTATCTGCAAATACAGTGAGATAATTTGGCCTAAAATCACAAAATTCATAAAATAAGAGGAGACATATCAACTAGATACAAGGTCATTTTACTTGGTATAATATAGCTTTTTGCGATGTGCATCATGAAATCAAGGCAGTAATCAATGTATGGAAAAATATATATGGATTTGCACAGTCCTAACATTAAAAACAACAATCAAGTTTCTACACTCATTGTCCATGTTATCATCTTCATTTACCAAATTTCTTTTGGCTGCATACTTATCTCCTTTTACCCTATTCTTCAATGGTCGAGACCCCACAGGACTCAATCATTTTCAGCACTAAAGTGACACTGAAAACAGTAGTGGTATAAAAATTAAATCCATGTAGATTACAGGAAGCAAGATTAGACTGACTTAATACTTAGTTATGAATTCTCATAGCTTTTAAAAAGAACAAGTGGTTCCAGCCATGCTGTTTCTGGCCCCCACAATGCACTATGCAGGGTGAGAAACGGCTGACATTCATATTCCTTTGATGCCACGCTGGCCAGGGGCAGACATAAGTATGCCACTCGCTGAAAAAAAACAGCGGCTCAACCTGGGGCCCGTTGGTTGTCCAGGACGACGCACACGGGCTTGGCAGTGAATGGCTCCAGTGAGCTAACAGTAACGAAGGATGACAGCCCATGGTTCTCTCTCATTCTTCCCCTTTAGCCATCATACGAGCAGTAACAATGGCGGTCGTAATCTTTGTTAAAACTGTCTCCCTGACCTGGCCAAGCAGTAGCATGAACTGGTGACCCAAACACTGTGTGCATAAGTGAGCGCAGGGTAGAAGCTCTTATTCCCAGATCTGGTACAATGAAAAGGGGGGTGAATAATCACAGCTGGCCCCGAGAACCACACCCGTGCCTTTCTCTCTCCTAATCTGGCAGGGGGCTCTTTCCCACTGCCTGAGATACCTGGCATTTCAAAACATTCCCACTAGCTAGCTCAGAGTAGCTGAGAGTAGCTGAGAGTGGGGGAGGTAACATTCAAACATTTGTGTATGATCGAATTGCAGAACTGGGCAATAACTAAAGAAAACATTTACACAGAATGCTAATGATAAAATAAATATTTCACCCTATAGCAGACAGCTGTTAATGTGTCATAAGGGATGGTTAGTTTGTGCAAGTTCTATAATCAGAATGATTTTTAGGCACCAAGACTTACAAGGAATTACTCTGCAAGTCTCATACTAACTGGTGATGCATAATCCATGAAAAGTCAAGTTATTTTTAAGTAGCTAATCGTGGTCTTGGAGCCCCCACAATTTGGTGATTTCCCAAATCTCAAATTCAAATTTTCCAGATTTAGTAGGTGTGTTTCAGCATTCTGGTTCTACCTGTTGCTCGTCTGCTGTTTAAAATAATTGCTTCAGAATGGGTAATCGAATAGGGTTGTACAGATAGTACTCAATTTATCTACAGTTCACCTGTAAACTGGACTTAATTTAGTTTGCACATACTGGCAATTTATTTAATCTCGAGTTAAGATGAGCGTTTGAAGAGTTTAAAATACTATTTTTTTCTTTTTAAGTACAGAAAGTGACTTACCCCTTTCTCAATGCTGCCAGTCTGGCATAGCGTACCTTCTGCAGCTGGGATACTGTTGGTGACACAGCGGTTACTTTTGCTAAGGCACCAGAGCTCTCTACACACTTCCTAGGAAAGAAGGCAAAAGCAAGTTGGTCAGAATATGTCAACTCTTGACAGAGACAAAAACTGGTACAAATCAAGCCAAAATGCAGTTCCAGTATGACTTCAATCTAGCATCTGTACTTCTTTAAAATTACATGGTCTGCGGTCTAAACGGCGCTATTGTAGACTAAATTCCACTATTTGGACTACAAAGAACAAAACGATATCTCCTTTGCAAATGAAAACATAGAAGAACCACTAGCCACATTGAACGAATGCTAGACATAACAAAAACTCTTTATCTTCTTAGCGTTTGTAAACAAGTCACCTCACTTTCTTTTCTTTCTAAGTCTTATAATCTACCACAGAACAGTGTGCCACATGAGGGAATGTACTCGGATCCAGTGGTAATTCTCAAACAAATAAAGATCTAAACATGAACATTCATTCCAAGGTCGGCTCTGCATCAACTTTGCATAACAAGTACTCAGGCCCTTTTAAAGGTCCAACATCAAAGAATTTACAGGACAACTGTATGAAAGAGGAGTGGCCCTCGTGAAAAAGATTTACGGGACGGAGCATGAGGCCTGACCTAGGTTCAGTAAGTGTGAGTCAGCGGCACAAGCCGCCCAGCTTATCCAAATGAAACAAAGTACAACACTGGCCTCTTTCTAGCTGCATCTCTGAGCCTGCTTTCAATAAGGCTTCCCATGCTGCTCTCCTGAAAGAGTGGGTGAGCAGCCTGGGCAAAAATTACATGGTCAGGTCAATGACGGATTTTAGAGGGGGGCGTGGGGCCGGGATATAACAGCGTTGCCTCTACTGTGTGCAAAGTGTTTACAGCTAACAGACTGCTTGGTATTCCACTGCTGCCTGGAAGTGTGATAAGCCGTTAAACGTCAAACTTACACAGCTCTCATGTACTGATGTTTAAGTGGGCTGAAAATTTTCCACAAGGGGGCATTATCAACACGGAGTTAGCCTTTCTGCACATCGTGGAAAGGAGGGAAATTAGTATCAATTCGTACCAGCTAAATCTAGATGGATGTTAATCTCAAAACGTGTGTGAAAAGCTCCAAGTGTATTCCATGTACATACACAGTTGTCAATGCAGTACAACAGCTGTTTACTCGTACGGTTAACATCACTCTATCAGAGTTACAATACTTCAGAGCTTTGTTCCAAAGATGACTAAAAAAAAGCTCCAGTAGACCAATTGCAGAATGTACAATTGGTGACTTCACATCAACGACACACTGTCCTTGGATCACTGGATCAAGATGTAGCCCACATAAGTTTTTTCTGAGGTCTCTTATTGTCAAAATAAGACAAGACATGTGACTGTCACTAGGTCTTTAAGAAAATCAGAAAAAAAAAACACCAGTCTTCTTAACTTTACAAAGTTGAACTGTTGGGCAGGGTTATCAAAGCCTTTTAGGACTAACTTCCCCTGAGCTACTCGTAATCTTTATAACTTGTCTCGGATCACTACAGAAGCATGGTATCTGATAACCTTAATGGCTAGGCCTATCAATGACTACTGCATCATTTGCCTGCCCTCCTGAATCGGCTCAATAGGTTTGCAAAACTGCTGCCTTCTTCACTTAGTGCAACCATATGTATAGATCATCCAAGATGGAGGCGAGGTTCTGTTCTTTTTTGGGTCTGCTAGACAAATAGGTTGACCTGGACCTTGCCAAAATCCAAATGAATGTGGAGTGTGACAGCACTCCAAGTGTGACAACGCAACTCCCAACGTCTCTTGCTACAGCAAAACCGCAGCATCCGTCTCAGCTGCATGTACCACTAGTCATTAGCGTACACCAGTATGAGCACTGTTAAGTATCTTTGCAGTTAGAAAGGTCAATTATCTTGATTTTCACAAAAAATAATATGTCCATTAGTCTTGCTGCAATAGTACTTCCAAACCAAATTCTGGTCCATCGTTGTGGTTACAATTCTCCAAAGGCTTGTGTTAAACAGATGGCTGAATAAAAAAGATGAGATTGTCAGAATTCACTAACACTACATGCTGTAATAAAGCTGAGCCAGGGGAATGCTGCTCCTTTTTTTTCTCCAAATGACTGTCTTTCATTCTGATCTATACCACAGTTATGAGCTTAAGAGAAAAATTACAGGGTTCTCTCTTTGGCACACAAGCATCCGCTGTCAGATATTTCTCTCAATGAAACAGAATAACTCTGTAATCTCTTGTAATTTAATTCTTTTTCTGGTGCAGAACGGATAATCACATGGCCTTACTAGGCCTTGCACTCTCCCTTATTATTCATTAATTGTCTTGGCTCTATTTGACCTCTCCCGTTTCTGGGGCTTGTCCCCGCCCCTAAAAGTCAGTTTATTAGGTTCGTTATTCTTCTGTGAAAATCATTATCATTTCAAGAAGGATGAGGATTACGTTGGCAAAGCCAAAAACCCCAATTTGGCTTTCTCTGAAAGACATGAGATGATGTGTGCACAGAACATCAAGCAGCTCTGGGCTAAGCCGGTCTCAGGTGCTAATAAAGCAATTATCCTTTATTATGACAAAGTCCATGCTTCTGTTTGATCTCCCTTGGGGGAATGTCAACATAGCAATCTCTACTCTAATCCCAAAGAGAAGAGAAAATAATCTGTGTCGCTGTATATGAGACCCCCTCTTTCCTGTTCTCACACACAGAGATCATTTCAGCAGTTTAGAATTGCTAAAGAATCATCATTCTAAAGCAAGCTTTCAGGTGCAATGGACAGTATTAAACATCTGAGCAACATTCTTTAGAAGTCAAGCTCAGGTATTTTTGATTTTTGTAATAAGCATTTGTGATAACTGAAGAGTATACAGGAGTTTGCTTGGACAGAGTTTTCTAAATGGAGCTAACTGTTACTTTAGCACTGGAAAGAACTGATGCAGCTTAATGTAACAGTTATTTGCTTATTTAGGCAGCATGGCATATACAAAATATCAAACTGTGGTGGCTCAAATGGAAAATATTCCAAAAATCCAGATATCTACATATAAAATTGTCCAGAACATCAGGATCAACTGGTGAAAAAGGATTTGTTTATGAATTAATTTGCATATTGTGGCCTTTTGTGATATCAGTATTGAAAAAGATAGCGGTGCGATAATGAGTTTTGGCACTAAATTATGTTCTGCGACAAGATCACTGCTGACTGAATAAGCTACTCCAGTCAACTGTGTGTTTTTTGATTTGATGCATTGTTAAAACACAACTCTGTCATCTTCTACCAAAACAAATAAGCTCACATCACGCTTAGGGTAGAACTTACTATAATATATTACTAGTGTTCAAGCATTTAGTGCCAACCACAGCTTTTAAAACAGTCTTGCTCACAGCAAATAACAGACCCAGATGTCAGATGTCAGATTCCAAGGTAAGTTCATAACAACTGTTCTACAAAGCACCTGAATATATAAACCTGTACTGAGATTCCTCATGATGTATTTTTCTATGAGCCTCTGTGCCTTTTTTTTTTATTCTGGGCCAAATTCTGAGTTGCTAGACTCCCAAAAATGTTTTTTACTCATTGCTCTGAAGGAGGGCATCATTCTGCTGAAGACCCAACTGCAGAACAGATCATGCTCCTTTGGCCAGTCTCTCTAGGGTCAGTGGTAAAAATAATAGCTTGACCTCCGGCACTGCGTCTCCTCTGAGTTTTTTAACCATCAGCTCAGCTCTATGAGTCCAAACCACATTCTGAATCATCCATTGTAATAAAAATCCTTCTTAAAGCATCATATACTGCACCTACATATACCCCAGGCACTTAACCTACAGGTAGAGTGTAAAGAGAAAAGCTAAAATGTGAAGTCTAAAAAAGTGAAGTCTGAAAATGTGAAGTCTGAAAATCTGTCCTTGTGGTACTCATGCATGGTCTCCTCATGTGTGGTAAAAAAGGGGGCATTGTGTTGCAACCCCATGCCGAGATTCTGATTCAGGTTTGATCAGGCAACCAAATATTTTACTGTAAAATACCATGCATTTTTGTGGTCAGACAGAAGTCATGTGTCTTGCTGCATATGGTAGTGCTGACTATTGCACACAGTTTTCATGCACATTTTTCTAACCAAGCAGTTAAGCCCTGATATTATTGTCCTAGAAGATCACAGCATTTCACAGCTTTAGCATGCCTGACTCACACTAAAAAGTCTGATTAAAGCATGCCTGTTATAAACATGGAAAATGTCATGTTGTCTAGTGCAGTGGCCGTGCAGGAATGCACTTGAGGAGCACCAGTGTCGCATACATAAATTGCTTTCATACATGCTTTAACTAACTGCATGCAGACTGCATTTGAGGAACAGTCACACCATACAAGGACGAAATTCCCAGAGAATGAATGAGTGTGCATTGTGTTTTTCTTACCCCATATTTGCACTGTCTGGAGGAGGCGCCGTACTGGAAACGACACTGCTCGTCCGCGTCGTACACCTGCCCTGGAGCCACTGTGGGGTACAGGAAGTCTCGTTTCAGAGGCTCATTGTCCAGACACGTTCCTCGACCTGAGCTGTCAAAAAAAGCAACACAAAAAACAAGCCTACAATAGGATTGGATCTTCTATAATGCCTCCCACCCTTCCATTTGTTCAAGATCACCATGAACATTAATTCTCAAACAAAGATTTACAGCTTGGATTCATTTACTTATTCATTCATGTATTTCTTTAGGTTTTTCTCTGTTTGCACTTTTAAGTTAATACTGTATGAAGGATTAGGAAGAACACATGCTTTAGCATGAATAGAGAAAGAAGCAAAGGACAGGAAAGAAGAACATATATGGAGCGCTAGGCCTCCCATGGAATCCTTTGAAGCACCAGTAAAGCGGTGAAAAGGGAGTGAAAGGAGAGAGAGAGTGAAAGGAGAGAGAGAGAGAGAGAGAGAGAAAGAGGGAGAGAGAGAGAGAGAGAGAGAGAGAGAGAGAGAGAGAGAGAGAGAGAGAGAGAGAGAGAGAGAGAGAGAGAGAGAGAAATGCAGACGAAACCATGGCTAGAGTGAGATCCATGTTTAGTCTGTTTTAGTCAAACAGAAATATGGACACTCCTGAGAAACACTCAAAAAATAGGGGGGCCACTGCTGTGTCTACTGCTGAGACACAGCAGAAAAATAAAGCTTGGAGGAAGACAAGGCCAGGAGGCAGACAGGGCATGTTTTTTTGGGCTCAGTTTATTCTGGGTTCAGAACTCATGCTTATTTTGTCCTTCACATCACTCTCCTGTCTGAGCTGAGCACGGATGTGTTGGAGACATGCCACTGGACTATCAATCCATAGTAATAAAACCGCCAATTATTGCCTATATCTGGTCTTATCAGTTCCCACTATTCTATCATGTGTTGTGTAAAACATGTAGACTGATCCCAGATCAGTATTTCTTCTGAGAAGTTGGGCCCAAGAATAATTATTACACAAACATTTAGAAGACTTAGGGTTTGTAGGTTTGTAACCCTAATCCTGGTAGATTTAAACATGTTTTCACATCAGTATCAGCAGGTATGAACATATGTTCTATATGTTCTGGTCCCACATCTCTGTAGCTGTTCTTACAACAGAACAGGTTCTACCCTATCAGTTTGATCCTGAAAGACAGAACAAGTTGGTAGATCAACCTTATAGATCCCTGTTAGATCCAAGCTAAACTAGAGCTTAAATCGGTTTTAAATTAGTACGTTTTAACTGTGTGTGGTGTGTGGGCATGCCAAGATTTCCAGTAGGCTGCCAATAAGGACTGTGCTACAAGATGATGTCAACTTGTAATACAGAAAAGGGCTGGAATTTCAGCAAGGCGTTTCAAGCAGCTAAGTAATTTGGTTTCTATGGGAGAGAGTTGTTCCCTCTGGCATGTAATTTGGGAAAGAGAAAAAGAATGGAAAAACGTAATAGGTCCTTATTAAAATATCAAATATCAACATTGTCTCACAGTTACCATATCTGTGCATCCCTATCTATGAGCATTTTCTTTCTCCTTTAAAAAAAAAAGATTGCCTCTGCAGTAATGCATACATTGATAATGTGAGAAAAATCCCATGCATGAATAAGACCAGGAAATCCAAGAAGCCGAATATGACAGTGAAAAACAACAACACAACCCCAGGGATCTGGTTTCTGTTCAGCGTGCTAGAGGAAGCATTAGCTGAAACAGGGACCTCTAGCTTCCCACCAGAATATTGGAAGTCTAATCTAATTGAAAACTAAACCAAACACATCAGAAAGGAAAGAAACACACAAGCTTTTGCCCAGGGGAAGAACAACCAATGCGGTATTCAGTTACATCCCTTCAATTTCTTTTTTTCCCCCTTCGTTGTTTGGTGGAATAATCCTTGTCTTTGGCTTCCACAAGATCTCCTCTGCTGGGAGAAAGACAAATCTGGCTCAGTCCCCTTGGAGTCTTAATGTACCAACACAGACCTCTCTGTTTATTGCTTTAGAGAAAGACAAAATAATCGTCTTAAAAATAGAAATGATTATTTGACATGTCAACAGAACTTCTTCCAAGTGAGACATGGCCAAATTCATTACAGCCAGTGGATATCCTGTGTAATGCAAATAGACTTAAACCACTCAGTAATCTTACACAAAAGTACAGGATATGGATTTCTAGAAAGAAATAAAAATGCCATTAATCTGGTGTTAAAGTTTAGGAGGTCTTGCCTTGATGTCATTCAAAATAAAAAGGACACTAAACATAAGACTGTGAACTACCACTAAACCATGTCTCAGTTATTAGTCGATTTTTTTCCGAAAGATACTGTCTTAAGCAATCAGCACACGCTGCTTAAGCAAATCCACTGAATTTAGGCCAACTCGACAACCAAAGCTGTTTACTTGGCAAAAAGGAACGGCGACACATCCAAAATCTGATAGACGAACAGACAGATAGAGAGTAGGGAGAGATGTTCAGATCATGGAAGAGCATTATCTTAACAAAGAGCTGTAAATAAAAGATACACAACTGCAAAATGTACTGCCAAAAGAATGGATCTTGTGCAAGATTGGAATTTCCACAAGATGGGTGGAAATTCATTAGCAGTTCTTTCGATTTAGTGAGCTAAAAAGAGGCTCTTGGTCTGAGGTGGTCACAGATAATAGAGTTTGATTATACAACAACAAACATGTCTCGGAACCAACGGAAAAGCTAGTCTTTTGTGTTTATGTGGGAAGATGGCGTGGAGCTTTGGTTTTTTTATGCTTTCAATGGCAGGGTAGCTAACCTTCTTCCATGAGGTCATTCACCAGGAAACCCTGCCTGACAACCATAACAGCCACCTTTTCTTCCTGTCTACACCCTTGCATCATGCACAGTGGATGGTTTCAACAGTAGGATAGCACTTCCAATAGCTCATGGCAAAAAAGAGATATCAGTATGTCTCTGCACGTAGAATAAACAGGCAGACACTACAAATATGTATGCAGTAAGGGCTTTCTGTATCTTCCAGGAAAACTCTGCCCCTAAGAAGGTGAATGCCCTCTGTGCAAACCAAAGACTTAATCGAGTTAGTGCTGCTCTAGATGTCTGACTCGGGCCTCTGTTGGCCGGATATGTCTCAGTGGAGTAGGATAGAGGAGGTATGTGAACAAGCCTAAGATTAGCAGTATGAAAATCCTGCTGAAGTAGGCACGTTTCAGTGTCTTTGCTTTTGGTTTATCAGACAATCTCTTTACTACTTAAATTACAGATGACCATGGGCACTGTATCTTTCTGAATGACTACTGAGGCTGCTTATTAATTTTAATAATTACAGTTTTGGACCAAAGGTTGTTCACATATGAAAGGACTGAGTGCTGCATAAGCATTGATATTACAACAATGGGACACAATGTATTGGCTTTGTCATTGTTCTCAGGATAGGATAAAAAAAAAAATAGCAACATGGCATGTGTTATGGCAAACTGCCTAAGTAGTATTTTCTTTTTAAAAATATTCGTCCAAAATGTCCCCAGTACACATCACCGAACATGGTCCTTTTGAGCAAAACCTTGTGTATGAAGTCATACACAAAGAGTCATACACTCTTTGAACATCACTTTCTGCTCCCAGTAAAACAACCTACTATTAATAGTTCTGTACAGAGAAGTGAGGGGGAGGTTCTTCAACTTACTCCAGGAAACTGGTGATGTAGTCTTTGCTGCAAGTGGACCAGGAGAAGGGGTTTGTATTGGCTGTGATGTGTGCTGCCATCAGTTTGGCCGTCTCATGGCCTTTGGTCCCGCAGGTGTTCCCAATTCCATCGTGATTCATTCCGAAGCTGTAGGACAAGGAACACACAAAAGGGGCGGAGTTATAAGCCAGGCCCACTCATTCCAATCAACTCGCCCCTCCCCTTGCGCCCCTAAAGTGACGACAAGCTTGGGCAACTCTAGACAGCTACAAGATGTTTCAGCAGCAACAGACCACGTCTCCTTTGGCTAAGTTGTAAAGAAAGGGCTTTTTTTGACTGTGAAACAGCTGTATGTGTAGGCCAGCGGGGTCAAAGGCCAGGAGCTGTCTGGAGCGCTGAAGGAATGAAAAGTCCTAATCACTACCCTGATGCCTGCCTGTCAATCAATAATTACATGTTTAAACAGGGCTCAATCCAGGAGCCACAGACGCGAGGGGAAAGGTGACCAGAGCTGGCCTGGCCTGCTCAGGCCTGCTACATAAAACCCTTTTACCTGCTCACCATTCAGCTGTACTCAAGGCTGCTGAAGCATTCAGGAACATTCCCAGTCTGCAATGCTGCAAATACATCACTTTAGTGATGCTTTGTTTCTTCCTCTTACATATCTGCCTGAATAATGTATAAAAAATATTAGATCGACTTACAGCAGGAACAATTTTGCTTTTTTCTTTCTTTTTTGGACAGGATCTGTCCAAAAGCACAAATCAGTTCTAATGCATATAACAAACTTGACCACATCACACAATTCCTCTGTGTTTTTCTCAGGCTCACGTTTATGACATTTTACTCTACTCTGGATTTAAATCAGCACAGGAGAAGCTTTGGTACAGTGTTTTTTTCTTCTTGAGAAAGCTGGGACTATTTTTACAACTGCCCCCACAACAGAAGCAGACACGAAACATAATAGAGGAAACTGCCATTTCTGTGAACTCTGCCGAGTCCCTACATAGACCGATAGATCACTGTTATTTTTCCAAGCATTCAGCGGGGGACCAATGAAGGAGGCACGCTTTTGCAGAATGGCATTTGCATACGCCGAAATATGTGCTCATGCTAACAGTGCTTAGCCTAGTCCCTCAGCAACAAATTACGATATCTTTAGGATCAGTTAGTTCTCATGGGAAGCTACAATTTGGAGAATTTAGTGGCCACTATGAAACATATTACAAAAAGGACCTCATGAGTGCTGAAAGCAAACTGAGCAGACTAATGAGGAGTTTGTGAGCCCCAGGGGCTCTAATACGACCTTGACCGAATCATTAAAAACAACATTCACCCCTAAGATAAATGGCTGTAAAGAATTTTAAGACTGCCGAGCACTACTTAAAATGCTTAGCAAAGGGGTTTATATTAGAAAGAAAATGAATACAATGTCCAAGAAAAGAGTGAGTAGAACATGTATATGTACCCTATTGCTGATTAAGACAGCAATATATTTCAGAGTAAAATTCTAACGAGCATCAAAAAGCTTGATGATATTCCAAGTGTGAGCTCTGTAAATATCAAGTCTATTTTCCAGTTTATTGTGATGAAACCTGTAATAAGTTATCTGGTTCATGAAGCAACACCAAAAAAAAATCCACAATTGCACAATTTTCCCCTTACACCAAATGTAGTCTATCATCCAAGACATTTTTGGCTTTGCTTCTTTAGTTTAGCAGTGGAGCTCAGTGGCTAATATAACTAACAAGCAATGGAAGCTTATACCTCAGTAATTATCACTGTGAAAACCACATGCCTTGCCTCACAGTAGTTGTACAGTAATAGACAAACAGACTTGGTGACATAGTTTCTGACACTGTTTATCATATTGTCTGACATCTGTCCATTTGTATAAATAAGACCATGCATGTTCAACTTTCCTTGGTACAGTGTATTGTGGCCAGGGAGAGAACAGAAGGAGGTCTTCACTCACTTGTGTCCAATCTCATGTGCAATGGTGAAAGCAGAGCCCAGGCCTATGTCTTCATTAATGCTGCAGCTCCTCTCTGGTTCACACATTCCAGCAACAGACGCCAAGCCTGGCCACACACATATATACACACACACACACACACAGACAAACACGTGTGGGGTCAGGTCAAGGTGTAGAACTCCAGCATCATAAAAGTGAGATTTTTTGCATTGACCTAGTCAGTGGGGAGGTTGGAACTGGCGGGTTTTTACTCAGAACACTGTTTCTGAAGCCACCAGAGGGAGATCAGCATTGTCGGCTAGACATTCACTTTTCTTTCCTTTTTTTCCCTCTTTCTAACTGTAGTCGGAGCTGGAAAATGTCTAGACAAGGAGTTAGATTTATACATTCTACTTCGGGTAACAAGGGACCACCTAGTAATGCAAGCCAGAGTTGGGAATTTAAGAAAACATTCCCCTTTTTGCCCCCCAAATATATAGATGTTTTCACCATTGCAGAACTGCCAAGAAGAGATGCAAACTGTTTTAACTTTTGCTTTTGATTTTATGTGAATCATCTGAAGCAGCACACGAGTGAAGAAAAATTTACAGTTTGCTCGCCTGCAAAATTCGCAAATGGACCGGTTTGCTAAGCGGCATTGCTTTTCTTAAACATTACGCTTCGTGGTCATATTTTTTGCTGTAAATAAACATTGCTGTTTTTGAATCTGGGAGGAATGAAGCAAACATTAAATCTCCCCTCTGCTTTAATTCTCCTCTTGTAATGCCGCATGCAGTGTGGACACACCGGCATGCTGAACTTTACTAAGACCAGAATGTGTGACAGTGACAGAGAGAGAAAATAAGAATGACACAGAAAGAAAGAAAGTGTGCATGTGTGTGTGGGGGGTATGTGAGAGAGATGGGACTGTGAGTGCAGCAGCATAGAGTGGGGGGAAAACCTTTTTCCGAAGACCAGGTGTTTCTGGCTCTCCTCCCCTCAGCCCCTTTTCGAGTTGAGAGCATTTCTCCCCAGATTACATCTACAGGTGGTTGTGTGGGGAGAGGAAAAGCAGGCTCTTAAGCTAGGGCCCAGCTCAAGCAGGCTTGGATGCTTGAAGCTAGATCAAATATGTGCTTGCTGGTTTATTTTGCAAACTAGAGGCCCCTTAATCCCTCTCTTTTATCCCACATATGTGAGTCCTTTTAATTTAGGACAGCCTGCTCAACACCACAACCTGAAAAGGTCAAGGAGTGATGAGCTCAGTGCTGAAAAGGCCACCACTGATATTAGGCATGAGAGTGTGGCTCGTTTGGGAGGAGTATTAGGAATATTTTTCATCACCCATAACTCCAACTTCTGGCCTCTTTTATCCTCTTCCTACATTGAGCCAGACAATAGCAGACTCACAAATCAAAGGGTATTGAGACCCTAGCTAGAGGCATAATGGGAAACTGGAGATGGAGTAGAGAAATGTTGGATAGTGAAGGGAACTAACAGGTTTTCTGGCTGACTTGAAAGTGCTCCTGGTGCTATATCTAGCACTTACTATTTAACACAATTGCTATAACACCAGATGTATTTCTGACAGTCATCGATATACAGCTAACATTAGCCACTGGCTTTTCTCACAGATACAAATGCCTCTGTTCGATCTTACTTGTATGCCTTCCATACTATTATCATTATTCTCTTTGTCCTACTTGTTTCCAAAACACACCTGTAGACACATCTAAAGATTTTTCCTCTGGCTCGCAGAAAGACTTTCTTTTTTGGTTCTTGAATCTTGGTTACTCTTTGTGTTTCTTCCTTATACTCTTAAGAGGTTTCTTGCTCATGCTCTCTGAGAATTTTTCCCTGAGAGTCTTGGGTTCTCTTAGCGGTTCTTCCTTAGGCTCCTAGACAGTTTCTCTGTAATTTTTATAAACATTTCAGAATGACATAAAGTGATATTTGACTTTCTGCCATTGGAATATCTAAGAAAAAATCATATGATTTATACACGGTTCTTGTGATTGTGTAATTGTACTGATTTACATCTTTCAGGTTCTCCGAAATCTCCAGAGCTGCACAGCTGATAAATTCTGTGCCTAGCTTATGATCTTCTGATCCTGAATAAATAAGGATGTTTAACTTGATGGGACTGATTGGACATGTCTGTAACACAGACGGCAAGTTCCTTACTCTTTCTTTCTTTGATGTCTGAAAGGATTGCCGAAGTGGTCTTGATATTGTGACTGATAAAGTTACAAATACATATATGTTTTTGAGTTTAATAAACTTGTAGGATGAGAGCTCGTTTTTCTCTAAGTGGAGGGTTGTAGAGGAATTATATCCCCTCTGCTATTACCCTGTGACCCCCAGAGGGCAACAGGTTAACCCGGGATGCTGATCCCTCCTATCGCTGCGGGTGAGGTGGTGGAGTGGGGGGCAGGAGGTGCTGGGGAAAGGCTGTGGGAGAGGGAGGGTGCAGTGAGGAAGCCGAGCAGATGCCAGGGCAATTAAAGGGACAAGGGGAATGTGACGAATGCGGTCAATCTGTCAAAGCGCCCTGGAGTCACCATATTACTCCTAAGATATACTGTTGTGCCTGGAGGGGCCTGGCAGAGATAAGATGGGGCTTTGACACTCCCCAGCGGTTCATTTACGTAAAAAAAAAACCCTCACCCTCTCTTCCCCCTCTTTCCTTCCACCTTGCTCCAACTTCCTCACTTATTAATTCTTCTTCTTCTTTTGCTGTCTCTTTCTCTTTTACAGCTCTTCTGCTCTTTTTTCTCTCCCCTTCTTGTCTTTCGACAAACCCAGGGGAGGGGTAAACACCTCGGGCTTGAAGCAAACAGAAGGGGGAATATTTTGAGGTGAAACAGGAGACAGAAGTGTGTGTAGAAAGAGGCAGGCTGAGTGCCATGTTTAGGCCAAACCTTGGCCAAGCCAGCAGGCTGCTCCACAGAAGAGACTTGCCGCCGCTTTTTCTTAATCACTTTAGAGGAGCGTTTCATATGTACAGTGTGCTTTTCTTTTCTTTCAAATACCATTTGGTAAGGCAGCATTTGAAATTTCACTCATAAATATGAATCGGTTCAGTACACATGGGAATGAATGTCCGGTCAGAGGTCAGAAAAGGTTTAGGAGACTTACCAAGCGTACCGCAGGGCTTGTTTTTGTAGGTGCAGATGTCATACCTGTAAAGAAGACAAATATCTCAGAGATAAGCCACCTTCATCAGGAATAGATCAGATTAGATCATTTATGTTTCCCACAACAACGCAAATTAATCTCAATCAGCTGGGGTCCAAAATATTAAAAAAAAAAAAAAAAATTAAAAATTCAGTACTTAACATATATGTGGTACTGTGAAAAAGGATTTGCCCCTTTTCCAATTTCTTCTATTGTTAATTATTTGTCACACTTATTTGTTCAAGAACAACGCCTTTTAATAATCAGCAAAGAAAAGTCAACAAAATTATGTTTTTTAGTTCACTGGAAATTATAGAAGGAAAAATGCTGTTCAGTTCTACTACGTGGCCTATGTAGAAAAGTGACTGCCCTCTTAGTGACCAAATCAACCAGTTAAATTCAATTGATCATTGGGTTCATCATAGTTTCACTTAATGATTACTGGCAGATCTACTTAAGCTAAATATCACTCAAATAGAACCTGTCTGGTAAAGTGAACCTGCAAGAAAAATCTCAAAATGCAGCACAAGATGCCATATTGTAAAAAGATACAGATACCAAACCAGCCTTTGAAATCTACCATCTGGAAAGGGCTACAAAGCCACTGTTGAACTCTGGAACTTTAGCAAACCACAATGAGAGCCATTGTCCACAAACTTCACAGGAGTGGCCAGCTTACCAAAATTTTACCAAGAGTGCATCAACAACTCATCCTGGAGGTCACAAAAGAATCCAGATGAGCATTTGAGGAATAGGCAGGGCTTACTTGCCTCTGTTAAGGCAGATTTCTCAATAGGAAAGACACTGGGCAAAAATGGGATCCATGGGAGAGCTACAAAACACCACCCACTGCTGTCCAAAAAAACCCGCAAAGGCTAGTCTTGCATTTGCCTAGACAACCCCCTAGACTTTTGGGTTAAAATTCAGTGAACTAAGGGGTCTAAGGGTGGAACCTTTTGGAGGATATGCGTCAAATATTTTACAGCCCTGTACACTGTCTACAATTAGCATCTAATGAGCACTGTATACAGTACTAACACTGTGGGTCAAATGACATATTTGTCTCATTTTCTAAGTGAATTTAAGTGTACATCTGCTACAGAGCAACTTGACAGAGAAAATACAGAGATGCACCATTTGCTATTTTCTTGGCCGATTCCAATTTGACATTTATTTTTAAACTCTGACCTAACAGATTTCACAATAAGAAAGACACTGGGCAAAACTGGCATCCATAGGAGAGTTGCAAAACACCACCCACTGCTGACCAAAAAGAACACAAAGGATGATCTTGCATTTGCCAAAAAGCTTAGACATTCTGACTGATGAGCCAAAGGCTGGAACTTTTTTGAAAACATGGGTCTTGTTACATCTGGCATAAAACGAACACTGCATTGTAACACCAAATTCCGCAGCATATGCAAACATTTTTTAGACATACCTTACTGGAAATCTCTCACATCTACAAATAAGTAGGTAGGTCACAGGACATTTTTTTCTTTTTACAAACCTCCAACTCCAAGTGCAGTATTTGTATTTTTCCAAATGGAAAAAGGAAAAAATGGTATTAGGAAAAACCTGTAACCAGACAACTTCTCACATAGAAATATGCTGTCAGTAACAGAAATTTTTAACCACCCACTGAGCAGTCAGGGTCAACACTGAAATCAAGCTGTGTTAAATGTCCAAATGTCAGTTGTTAAAATATTACAGCATTTAAAGAAGTGTCTGAAATTTGGGGGAAAAAATGTAAACATTTGTTTGCAAACTTTAAACTTTTACATTGTGAAAATTGCTAAACTTGGAGTAAAAGTCAAAAAAGATACACCTGATGCACGTGTGTCAGATTTATGTGATAAGTATACTCCGGATGTCCATGCTTTCTTTTTCCATGTAGTTGGATTACTATGAACAAGGATTTAACATAAAAAATCTGATGTGCACAATAAATACGACCCATACAGACCTGGATACATAAGAAGCAAACAACTATCAAATCCTTTTAAACCCATATGGAAGTCTCTTTTTCCAGTTGACAGACAATGCGCAAAAATGAAATGTTTGAAAACATTTAAACATTATTCACCACATTTCTTCATCAGCAACTCCTACAACTTAGTGACTCTTTGGACATAATGCGTGGGGCCACTTTCTTATTTAGTTTTACAAACCAGTCTGCTTTCTTCAACTGGACTTGTCAACAGTTTGGCAGACGGCAGGGCCGTACTAAAGAATGCCAAATATTTTCTCATTCCCCAAACGGGGTATTTAACACCTCCTAAGAAGCAGTTCAGTCTGTTGCAATTGCTGCAACCGGCCAAAGGCAGACAGCCAGGCTTTGTTTGACATTGTCTGTGGCATAATGTAAAGACACAAAGACTGAAACATATTAAAGGATCCATGACATTCAGCGTTTCATATTGAGAAGTCAGGAGCACACTGTAGGTGTTGTGGACATATTTAGTCGAAGGGATGAGTGACATGTCCCTTGCTGCTTTTTGTTTTAGGGGTTGATCATAAGATCGGAAGCTAAGAACAGTGTTTATCATGGTGCAGCTTTAGAGATACCAGCTTAAATGCAGCCAAAAAAGTATACCTAAAACAGCATCATTTAACACACTCCTTCTTTCATACATCATTTTTTTCATACCAACATCATTGTAGGAGGCTACATTATTATGAGAAGCTCCAAATTAACAAAACCGAGTCACTACATCAGTACTTCTCTACCAAAACTGTCATAACACTGTAACCACTACAGGACACAATTCAGAACAAAATGTTTGAGACGACAGGCCTGTACTGTCTCAGCACATCAGAAGATGCTTTTGTTTGAACCAGACACAACACAGCCAAGAATGCAAAGCCAAATTCTCAAACCCTGCATGTGTGGTTTAGCTTCCTGCCAAGCTGTCTAAATAATGTATATACTGGACTGATAATCCAATAAAAAGAACACAGCAGGCACACAGGCAAGGACTCTGTCTTGGAAATGCATGCATTTAAAGGCAATGTGTGATCCAATCATATAAGG
This sequence comes from Prochilodus magdalenae, assembly GCA_024036415.1. Taxonomy (NCBI): domain Eukaryota; kingdom Metazoa; phylum Chordata; class Actinopteri; order Characiformes; family Prochilodontidae; genus Prochilodus; species Prochilodus magdalenae. Next base: position 72,437 of record JAMWET010002022.1, on the reverse strand, counting down.
CTTTTAAATGTATTGAAAAATCAAGGGCAACGAAAATTACATTTCATTCTCTCTCTCTCTCTTTCTCTCTATCTCTCTCTCTCTCTCTCTCTCTCTCTCTCTCCCTCTCTCTCTCCCTCTCTCTCTTTCTCTTTTGTTCCCTTTCTCCTCCTCATGGAAGGCATCCAAAGGTCTGAGGTACAGTCTTGGGGACGACTGTAGAGAACCGTGCCGCATTTAGACATCCAATTATTTTAATTCTGTTCCTTTAATTTCCCTCCGCCCCCTACTGTTTCAGTTAAAAACAAAGGCATTGCATCTCTCCTGCCATTCTACAGCTGTAAAAGAGGGGCCAGATCAAACATTTGTTCAAGACAGTGGTGCAAGACATATCAACTCACAAAACCCATGCTAATGCAACCAACACTGCAAGTGGCCGTGACAATTAAACAACTAAGGACCTAAACATGAGCTAGACAGCTAGAAAGGGTGGCAGTAAAACACAAAACATAAAAATCTCTTGAACATCCAAACACAATTTTAGATAGCAAAAAATGCACCTTTTTTTTTGCTGGTCCAAAAAATCAGTCACCAATCAGTCACCTCCTCTGTTGATATGACAACAACCAAAATAATGGAGCTGCGGTGCTCCAGCAAGCAGAATGTTTTTCACCAACACCTAAAGGTTTAGAATCTCTAAAAGCAGCTCAAACCAGGCTATACAATAAACTATAGCCTATGTGAAAGCAACCAGAGTTTTCAGAGATTCCATTCCAGTGGCATACAAAAGACCGTTAGGACTACTACCTGGAGGATACACCTGGCTCCGATATGTTAAAACCAAATAGAGCAAAACCTGTTTTAGCAGGTGAATCTCAAGGACTCTGCAAAATTGATCTATTTTTTGTTTTTTTCAATTATTGCCCATCAGGCTTAAACCTAAAACACTCATGTAATTATTACCATAAACCCTTCGATGAATTCCCTGACACTGCAGAAATGGTTTTCAACACAAACATGTACAAATAATTGCAATTAGCTATGATAGTTGCTCAGGCAAAACAATATACAGCATGCCAGATCATTTACTCATCATAGCTGCCTTGACCTGAAATCCCTTTCTGACTCAATGAGCTTCCCTCCATGATTTCATTAGTCATAAAAGAAACACTGACACATAAACGTCTCCAAGCTAAGTGTTGTTAAAGAAAACGTTGGTTAACAATCACAGATGCAATGAAGGTACCTTCCTCCTAAAGGATTCCAAGATGGTCTTACCAGACATGATGGTTAATCAGGGCTTCCTGGGCCCTGCGTCAGCTTTCAACAAAAAACAAAAAAACACATATAGCGTCTCCAGACTGAACTTTCCTCTAATTCATGAGCTTTTTTTTGGCCTCAGCTCGAACACTATCTTATGTGAACCTTAACTCGTTTGTCTGAGAGCAGCCTCAAGCAGGCAGAATGTATCTCATCCAAAGCAACAGCTGCTAATCCAAAGAATACATGTCGATGGGGCCATAAAAGCTGACAATAGAAGAAACAGCATGTGTCAAGTATCCACAGCACATTGTAACTGAAGCTAGAGAAGGAATTTACAAAGGGATGAATGCAACAAGAAAACATGTATTTAATAATTAGCGACTTGCAGTTTGAAGCTGCATGTTGTCTTTTTTTCCCCAAGAGAGAAAATTCTGGGACGAAGTTTTATTGAAACGGTAAGCAATAAAATCCCTCCTGGTTTCAAACCAGGCTCCCCTAATCCATTTACGGAAGATAACCAGTGTTTGCTTGCCAGACTAGAAATCTCTCTGGCAGAAATTAAGAGCACAACAGCCAGTTGTTTACTGCTTATCTTATTTTGGAAGGCACATGTCTGTTTTGAAGAAAGACCTTAAAAACTAAAGTCTTCAGTAAACTGGCATCAGATATGCAACATGTCTCTCACTCTTTGTCATCAGAGGTGTTTGTTTTGGGGAAACTTTCACAGAGCCAAACCTACCTTTTTAAAAGGTTCAATTAAAAATATATGAAAAACAAACAGAAGCTTTCATAAGGTAAGCACAAAGAGGCAAGTCTAAACTACTACTGGACACCTTCTAGGCAAATACTTCAGTCCAGCTAATGATTCCAAGAGTCAAAAGACACCAGTTAACTATGTCTTCTCTGAGGTCCTAAAAACACAGCAAATGTATCGAGGTATAGGATTGTTCTGTGTTTATTATAAAGGACAAAACAATGTCTTATTAACTCACCTTCACGTGTGTCGAAGTGTTTTAGAAATATTAATTTATTTATCAGTACATGACTAGACCTCCATAGACCCCCTCCTATTTTTACAAAACCCATTACTTCAGACTTAATTACGGAATTAAGCTTCTGTGGATCTGCATCAACAAAGGTTCTTTTCTTAACTAGCTTCAAGGGAGGGATGAAGATGCCGCCAAGGTGGAAAAAATATTCAACACACCTACTAAGTTCAAAAGAGAAGTAAACCTGAGGGGAAAAGTGTGCATGAGTCAGTTTTACACCATGTCACTCAAAAAATAGATGATCATCTATAAATGAACAAGGCTGGAAGTTTATGTTTCAGTTGCTAGGTTTATGTGGCCAAAATAGCTAACAGCAAGGATAAAGTCAATTCCAGGTGATGACAGTGTTTTGCAGCAACATGGTTACCACCCATAAATCGCAGAACGACATCTAAACAGGCCATTTATGCATCCTCAGCACTGTTAAGATTTATAGGCATATGATACGTTTGGATAAATTACTTATGTCATCCAGGTTAAACAGAGGTTTTCTGTGTATGTTATCAGCATGATGAAGTCATGATAACATTAAAAGGCTGCCAAGTGGAAAAGCAACACTGCGTCATTTTGAATAGCTGTTACTTTGAATTAACTATTACCTTCCAATAATCTTTCTGTTCAGCAAATCAGTGGGCCTCATTTACCAATGTTTTTTCCAGTAAGTTTACCAATATTTTTTTTGTTAAATGCGTTATTCTGACAGCAATTAGACACACCGATCAATTCATTAAATGACTACTCATCACACTTATGCAAATTCGTTCCACAACAACAGACAATAGCTAATGATACTTAGCTAATTCCCTTTTAACCTGTTCTTTAATAGACAGGAACCTCATTGCTCCACCACAAAGCAGGTATTATGTGGGTGATGGATCTTTCTATGGCCTGCATTGACACTAAGGGGTGGCTGTGTGTTAGTGTGTGTTAAGCTGGTGTGAGTGGATGAGATACAGCAGTGTTGCTGGAATTTTAAAACACCTCAGTGTCACTGCTGTACTGAGAATAGTCCACCAACGAAAACTATCCAGCTAACAGCGTCCTGTGACCACAGATGAAGGACTAGAGGATGCGCAAGATAAACTGGGCAGCAAAAGAAGACCTATAATCTCAGCCTTTTTGTCTAATAGAGTAAACGGTAAATGGACACAGTGTTTAAACCCTCCAGCAGCACTGCTGTGTCCGATTTATTCATACCAGCTAACACACCACCACCATGTCAGTGTCACTGCAGTGCTGAGAATGATCTACCACCCACATAATACCTGCTCTGTGGTACTGACCACTGCAGAACAAGTGGTAAGTGGTAAGTGGAGCTGATAAAATGAACGTAGATACAAGGAGGTGTGAAACTGCTGGCGGGTATCCTTCTTAAATTTACCCTGAAGACTCTTTTTGCATTTACCAATTCTGTACTTTGTCTCACCAAAATAAAAGGGAAACGTCTACACACAGCTTAAGTGGTGCACTCTCTAGTGTTGGTATTCTAGCTAGGTGCCCTGATAAATTTCAGCAAGTAAGGGCAAAGATTTTATCTAAAAATATGATTTCCTACCCTAAAAAGAACTAAATTACTGACCTTGTGATGAGAACTGCGTTGTCATGGTGAGCGATGCCATTCTCTGGGATGCTGTTTCCGTCTCCCTGATGTGAGAGGAGGGATTTCTGCCACTTGCAAAAGCTGTCCAGGGACTTGTCTGCATGATGGTTAATCTCCAGATTGGGCTGTAACAAAGAACACTTATTTACCCTGCTTAGTTAAGACACTGATATATATGCATCCACCAAATGGAAAAAAGAAAACACTGGGAAGGAAATTTTAAATACAAACACATACAAACATATTCTTTGAACCACAAATCTATCTGATAGCGTCTGAATTTGACATAAAGCTTTTATACAAGTTATGAATAATAATGTAAGGATGTTGGTTGCTGTGACATCCTCTCAGAGGTAGTCTGATCTTTTCATTGGCTTCCACCCTGTGAAGAAATGTTCGGTCACTCAAAAAGAAAAGAGTACTAGACTAATATGCTGGTACTCTCATTATACATATATACATGTAAAAATCCTTAGGGACCAAGTCTAGGCCTTGAACAGCTTTCATCTTTACTGCAGTGACCATATGGTAGTATGCTTCTGTCTGTCTCATTCAGACCAATCATATAAAACATAGTCTACAGCAAGGAATGTCTTTATGTTTCCTAAAATAGGCTCTGGCCAGTCTGCTTTGATGATGCTACATCTAACCCAGAGAGAACTTTTAAGTAAAATATGTTCGAATGTATACGGTATAATAAAGAGAATTAAAGGTTCCTGAAAACGACCATGAAGACATTGTAATCACAGTTAAGGCCCATGTAACTATGTTATTACAGTTGTAAAATCATATACGTGAGTCATTAAACAGCAGTAATGTGACAGATAAGCAAAATTCTAACACATGAATACACTTTTAATGATAAAAATGCCTTGTAAACAAACAAACACTGTTCAGCCTCACAAAGCTGCATTACATATTTAACCATATTTTCTTTACAATGTATTAAAGGCACAGTGTACAAATTTAATACATTTACAAATTGTAACAAATTTTTGTAAAATTCAGACATTATCTCCATTAGCTGACGTTTTATGTGATGGTGGAACAAAATATAGTGTTTGTGCCTATTGCGGTTTGATGTCAAAGCTGTAAGGATACGTTTTTGTTACCAGGTTAGTATCCATAGCTTACACTGCACTAGCTTTATGACTCACAGCTTTGGTAGGGACTGAAAATGAAACATAAGATGGAAAACTACAAAAGCAAAACCCTTTTTATTACACATTTAAAAATTCATTTGTGACACAGAAGGACTGCTACGCTAACCTGAGGGGCCACAATGTACTAGCTACACCATTTAAGGTAAAACAAGAAAGTTGGCAGCATGACATTTGCCAGCTGAGATGCCAGTGTGGAATTGCTACAGGTGAAAAAGGATAAATTAAAACAAATTTAACCACTGCACCATTTAAGGTAGAACGGTCCCACTCAAAAAGAAATTAACTGTACTTTTATTGAGAGTTTAAAGGCTGATGTAATAGCAACTGGTTAGCACTACATGGCTAATGTTAGCTATATTCCTTGATGCATAGTAGGTCACTGGTACAACAGGCAACAGGTTTTACAAAGGGATTAATGGCTACAAAGTTAAGAAGTTTGCTATCCCAGTCTTGTTCCCCTTGGGGATTCGCGTTCATGAATGGAGGGATGGATTTGTTTTGTTGTTAAATTCAAATATCAACAATCATTCTCCAGAATCGTACACTGCACCTTTAACCAGTTTCAGCAAACATGAGTATGTTTTTGTTTCTTACATGTGCTGGTTAGACTGTTAATGCTGTTAACTCACCTGGTCCTCTGTTAGAACAATCAGTCTGGTCACAATAATGTTCACAACGTTTCCTAGACTGGCATCACGATAAAGTTTGGCAACCTGACCTCCAGAAAAGAAGAAAAGACACAAAGTCAGACAAATTATGTCTATATGTTTTGCATCTTAGGTTTTGAGGAAAAATCTCTTTTACAGAAGCTTAGATTAAATGCTGGTGCAATGTATATAAAAACTATGCATGATAGGAAAAGCAGGATCAAACTTACAATATTCATGACAGAGAGGATGTAGTGCTCGATATCCTTGCGCCCGTGGTAGCCCACCATCATTTTATCAGCCACTACCAAAGTTTCAACGAAGCGTTCAGAGCTGATGGAGCGCCGCTGCCGGTGTGCATTGCTAGAGCTGCCATTAATTTGCACAGGAGACTGGGACGCTGGCGCAGGACTGGTTCGCAAATATGGTTTAGGGTTTATTATGAGGTCTGTGAATTGAAATATGAACCAGTCTGCATTATTCATTGTTTATGAGGTTAAATCCTTTAGACACCTGCTAAAACTAGTTTCCAACAAATGTTACATAAAAATAAACATATCATATTACATATATTAATTATTACATACTTAAGAAGTGCTTTACATACTTAAGAACAACAGAAGTGCAGACCCACACACAGTTTAATGGATTTAAACATACAGAATTGTACAAATAATTTAACTTAATATATATATTGCACTTACATATTCATACATAAATATCACAAAGGCTTACACTGCAAGCATTCCTCTTTGAACCTCACTACTGCAGTATGAGCATTTATGACCCAGATGCTGAAGGAAAAGCCATTAGATAATGCCTGTTCAGGCTTGCTGGCTTCCTCATGATGACAGCCTTTACAGTGACCTACAGCACTGTAGCCTAAATACCTCAGCCTCCACGAGATAAAACACAAGACCGGGACAGAGAAAGAGTGGTAAATGCATTACAAAATCAAATCCAACTTCTCATATTATAAAGTTTATCCCCTACAATATGAAGGAGAACTGTGACAGAGATTCAAGTTCAGCAAAGCTAAGCACTAGCATGCCTGCTTTTGACCTTTGTGGAGGTGCAAGTGTCGCAACATCCAGGCCAACCTGAGCCACACACCACTGTTTCTTCTGCAGCTATCTATATCTGTTCTGCTATTCTTTCACGTCAGCCACACAGTGGTTGGATGGAGAAAACTCACAAACCTGAGACACCACAGCTGAACTCCTCACTGTGCTGCTGTGGCGAAGGGATGGAGGACTTTTTATAAATAACGTGTGGCTGCCCTTCTGTGAGCCGGAAATCGCTGGAGTTTCTGGAGGTTATGTCTTTTAACGGCTCAATTAAATACTGCTCTTCTTCTGTGGTGATGACACCATGCTTGTGGAAAACGAGAGGGAAAAAATACAGACGTTAATTTCAGCATTTATGGTTTGAAATGTTAGTATTTATTAGCTTCCAGACATAAGACAAATAAGCTTTTTAATGCTGTATGATTTGGCAATGCCCTTGAGTATTATCTGATGAATTAAATCAGTTATGTTGGAGCAGGTAAAATGCTTAACTGTGCACTACTAATCACTCAGGTCTAGATTTAGAGGACGCTGGTTTAGACTATAAGCCGCTTAAATGCACACAATAACCAGATAATGTGTGCAATGCGTATCAATGAGATAAATCACATTAAAACCACCAATTACATAAAGAACAACACCATGATTACTGGGACGCAAACCAAAGTACACAATTCTATGCCCTTGAAAAGCCTCGCCGCAACATAAATTGTACAAGTACACCAGAGATGTGTTTAAAAAAAAAACTTTGGCACATTGTCCAAGTCTGTAAAAAGCCACAATGAAACCAATTAAACTCCTGTTGCAAACGAAATAATAAACTAGAGCACATGCAAAACAAAGTGCACTCAGTGTAAGCACAATGCACCGCTAGAACACTGCTGAGATATATGAAGGACTGTTTTTCATTTTTGGCTTCAAAAAATGACTGAGGCAGAGTAGACCTGTGCAATCTCAATTATGTATTTAAGTATGCTGACGCAATGTTTCTGTTACAACAATAATGTTAATACATATTTCTTTAACATTACCGTAGTTGGCACCACCTGTATTTTGATCTCTGTTTGAGGTTCAGGAAAAAAATACAACTGGTTGACAAAGAAGCTAGCCAGTTCATCGATCTACAATAAGCCTCTCATGCTTATATTGCTAAATAGAGAAATTAATTTGTGCCCATGAGAAAAGGCTTTGCATAGCACTATGAAATGCATATCTACGGGAAAAATCATTAATCAAGGCTAAGATTCATGTATTAGGCTGAAAAGTGAAAGACATGGTTATTTGATTGCGTAGTGAAGTATGAACTGTCACAGTAGGTTCCTCAAACTACAGGTTTCCTCAGTAGTCTTCTGTGAGTGCAGACACAGTGGCTGCAGGAAATCCCTTCAGGCCAGTGCAGCCTCTCTGAATTCCCACATATTTATGAGAATACGCCTCTGATACAAGGGAGGAATCCAATATGGAGTCCTGCAATCCTGTCCTCCCACGTGTCCTCCCTGTCAGAGAGGTAAGTAGGCAAGGCCAGCTCCCTAAGGAATTTTCCGCCCTCACTTGTTCTCCAAGGGAACCAAACGTGCCTCGTGATGATATGATAGTAGTAAAACCATAAAGCAGAGGAACACTGATGCTAAAGTCAAATGAATTCTCTTTGGCATCTGTTAAGAACTGTACCTGGCGGTTCACGTCATGTAAGAAGACGATACATTATTTATAGATAAATGGAAAAACCAAAGATTATTCTCCTCCTAAAGATTAAGAATTATAGCCAATAAAATCACCCAATAACTTGGTGCCATTTTTGACACACTAATGCACCATTGGTCGCAATGCAATGAGTATGAAAACAAAAGAAAACAGAATTTAAGTTAATCAGTTGAAAACTTATTGGTCTATAAGGTCTAACAAATATGAGAAATATGCAGTAAGCATAATACAATCACTGTCCTTCACATATTGATTACTGTAAAAAAAAAAAAAGCCAAATCTTCAGTCATTGATTTTAGTATCTGTTGTAACAAGGTGTTAGTTATACGTTTCGCTATCAGCTCAGGAATTCATAACAATGCATCCCAATGCATCCCCAACTATTCAATTTTAATTTTTGGTATTAAAACCCAACCTACTTCACAGACTCAAAAATACAGACTACCCTAGCTGTGCCTTAGAGCCTTAGAGCCTGTCCCATGATGGAGTCTTCTCTTGATGAAACACAGTGGGAGATAGAAATCAGCTGGCAGCTGTGCATGGACCTGCAGGTGCAGAACGGATCCAAGCCTGACATAGAGACATGTGGCTAAGCTAATATTTTGCTGTCACTCACCAATCACTTTAACACAAAGCAGAAGCACACAGTGTGCACACAGACTGAAGCTCAGATAAGATGTCGAGGAGGGACGCAAAACCGGGTGCGTTTAGGCCTCTCTCTGTTTTACTACCATTACACATCTAATTGGTATCCTGCCCAACACTTTTGTTCACTCTTCTGAGCATTTTCTTTTTTCCTCAAAGTACTTTTAAACATTTTCATGATTAATCCAGACGGCCTGGTTCTGGATGCTAGCCTAGCACTGGCCTAGAGTCAAACCACTCAGCAGCTCAGTGAGATAGAAGATAAACCAGAAAGTAGCATGCACACTAAGTAAATAAGTAATGAACTGGTTAGAAGGGCTAATATTTTGATGATTTGTGCAGATTTTTCACTTCGGCATGAGCACAGAGAACACATGTAGAATCCTTTAAAGTGATAAACACTTAATTACATCTAGATATGTGTATGCCATAAAGGTTAACACATAATCCATCTGTTGATGACTAAAAGAACTTGCATTTTCCTATCTATGTTTGCTGCTTCTGTCTTAAACCAGTGATTCTCACTCCTTGTCTTAGATAACCCCCTGCAGGGCATGGGTTAGTGTTTTCCCTGCTCTCATAATTTTATCAAGCTATTTATAAAGATCTGCTTATTTAACAGCTAACTTTGCTGAAGCACATTACCTGCCCAAATGAAATGAATAACACCAGAACAGTAAACTGTAAATAGCTCACACATTATACATGATCTTCTCAAACAGCCGAAAAACAAGGAGCTGTCAACTTGCTCTACTCACCAAGCCTTTGCAGTTACTCAGTGCCACTCCTGTAGTGCTGTAGTGATCCAGTAGGTATCCAACATAATGGCAATCATCCACCATGGAGTGCCGCCACTCCGGCCCGTCCTTGCCCCAGTACTCTACAGTGAAATGTTTTGAAACCAGGTTGGGGTTGAGTGTCAGATTCAGGTGAAAGTGCTTGCCATAGGCGGAGAGTCGATAAAAGAGTGTGGTCTCGGCGGGCTCTGGTCCAGCGTGGTCCAGCCCACGTCTCCGTCTGCCAGGCCGGTGCTGTTTCACAGTGTAACTCATAAACTCGCCCTTCTCGTTCAGCCGAACGGGCACCGTGAGCTGGTAGTCCTCCAGGTGGGATAGGAACTCCTCTTCAATTGAGGAAATACGGAGAGAAGATAAGAGTTAATGGTACAACCTGCAGTAGCATATAGAAAAGTAGGCAGCGGTTTTATAATGTGTTTTCAAATCATCGTCGCTAAGTATAGCAAATTCTATGTTGCAAATAAAGATATTCAACCAGTGTACATTTTGGTTGAGGATCTCTTGGACTGAAATGAGGATACCAGATTACACTTTGCAACCTGTACGCCTATACATTTAGTTCTAATAAATGCAAATATTTACTCATTAAACTTGAGATCTTCTGCAACTGCTACATATTATTCAATAACTATTGTTGAGTTGGCTTGAGCTTTACAGTCAAGTAGAGATGTCTTACCCTGAGAACTGTACGAAAGGCTCTGAGGATCAGCAGCGGCCAGGAGCAGGCTCAATATCCAAGTCAGCGTCTTCCACAAAATTTCCATAATTTAGAGGAGATCTGACATTGGGTAGGGGAGGGGGATGGGGGGAGCTACACAAGGATTAAAAACACTTCAGTCAATCCAGCCTTGCACCATAACAAGTCCGTGACGAGCATCCTCAATAATCTTGAACTTCTAGAAGTACTCCACAAGTCATCCAGGGTTCAAAAGTCTTCTGAAAAACGGAGCCTCCAGACCTGCCTTGCATTCGCCTCCGAACTCGTGTCAGCCATGAGCGGTGCAAGAACCCATGGGCAAACTACTTCAAGTAATTCCAAAGCAGCAGATCTATATTGGGAGGTTGTCTTGAACTATCCATTTGTCCGCCTGGAAATGAATCATGACACAAAGGCAGAGGACAGGCTTAGTGGAAAGGAAAGTTCATTGGCATTTCAAACTCTTAGCACTGAAGGGTTTGCTATAATTATAAATGCAGAATCTACGGTTCCACAAGCATTTCAACCTAGACATAAAGTTGGACAGCAGCTGCCTCCAGTACATCTAAGAGCAACACCTGGAGTTACACCACTTCATGATCGCACAGGAGCTAACAGTGAGCTCATATGTGATGAGTGGGATGCCAAATGTGGCTTCGGGTGATCATCCCCACACCTGTGAAACGACAAGTTGAAACCACAAGACTAAAACCCATGCATGTGAGGAACTTTTGGCATTTAGTCTAGCCTCGTGCAAATGAAACAGCCACCTCAGGATTATTCAAAGCGGTGCAACTTTGCTATCCACCATCTATTATCATTCAAGTTAAAGGGGAACCACACCAGTTTTGCAAAGTCTCTGCATATCATCTTGAAAGTGGTTTGATTTCAAGAAAGCCATGCTTGTCAAACTGACCAAATCAGAATTGTTCACAGTGATGGTGATGGCATCCAGAAGTCTAAGCTTTAAAAGCTTCCTTTTCGGAAAGTTATTACATTAGATGGTTATGGAGACGTCTGACACATGGTTTAGGACAGTGTACAACATATATTTATGAGAGAGGGGCTGATGCATAAAATAGCCCCCTCCAGATTTAACCACTAATTCACCTTCAGCGGCAGAACATTTAAGAATATCAACGTGCAGGTTAACTGATGGTTCAGCCCTGGTTCCTGCCACCACCACTGTACAGAAATCCAAATCCTCTCACATCAAACCAGCTCCGAATGACTCCGTTAAGATCTGACTGACTGAACTAAAGAGGAAATTTGGAAAATTCGGTGGAATCCCCCTTTAACGTGAACTTACCTCGGACAAAAAGCTGATGAGCAGCAATGATGAGGTCCCACGAACAGCTGAGAAAGAAGAAAAGAAGAGCCAGAGCTCTGCAAAAATAGAAGAGCTGAACTTAACAAACGCCAACTTTCTCAATCTTGCGTGAGAAAATCAAAGAGCTAGTTAGCTCGCTAGCTTTAACGAACATTAACGGCTGCTGCGCTAGCTAGCAAAGCACCGGCTCAACATTTCACTTCACTGCCTCTGAAAGAAATGAACCAAAAACCCCAGACGGCAGAGTTGAGTCTGGCTGAGTGTCTGAAACGTGTCTGACCCAGACAGCTGGCAACCGGCCCAAGTACATTACACTGGGCCCTTAAATAAGAAGAAAAAATATATAGCCCAGCTAAATCACAAGAAGCTCACAACTTGACATTACCGTTAGCTAGCCTAACTCACAAGACTCGTCTTTTCCAACTTGATTTCAACCTGAGTTAGCTCAGACTTGACTGGAAATGAGCCAAAAGGGGCTAAAATGGATTACAACTTCTTCATTTTGACAGAAAAGTGAGAAAACAGGCCAGAAAGAAAACAGGCGCACATCTATCAGTCGCTGAGACGGTTATATGGAGCCAGGTCGAGCGAGCAACTTGACAGCAGGAGCCCCGTTTGCATATTCCATGAAGCATCATGGTGACCACAAACCGTCACAACGCGCAAACGTCTTCGCCTTGTCAGGTAGGCTGGTCACTATTCCTGCATATACTGGCTTCTTGTTCGGATATGCCAGTTCCACCTTATATGGCGTGTGTAACTGCTGCACCATTTAAGGTGGAACGGGTAAAATCAAAGCAAGGTGCAGCCTAAGCTACGCTCCCCGTCCTGGCGCGAGACGCCGTTAGTAAAACAGTAGTTACCGTCTTCATTTCCATTGGCTGTAGAGGATGCAGACAATGGACTTCTCAGTTCAGTGCCATCTTCAGCAGCGCTCCTCTCGCTCCAAGCCACACTTCTCTCTGACTTTCATACCGACGGCAGTTGTTGTCCTGGTGCGCGTGCATGGACCCGAGCTCCATCAATGAAGTTCACCTCCAAAATGTAGAACAAAGTTGCTTCATCGGCACGTGTGCGGCTGTGAAGGTGTTCACTTTGTTGTTGCTGTTTTTGTGTTTGCTTGTGTAGTTTGCCTCGTTCCTGCTGCTGCTGTAAGCTCGTGGTGACAAACGGGAAGAAAGAGCGACAGACAGAGGAGTGAACGCGGGCCGGTGCGGTAAAGCTTGGCCGCCCGCTCCCTCCGCTCTTGCTTTAAGCGCGAGCCACCCGCTCTATGCCGGGAGCTTCGGCGTGACGTCAGCGCAGCTGTGCAGCACAGCGCATGTTCCGTCTTTTTTAGCAGGGGCTCGTACGGTAATGTGAGAGAGAGAGTAAGGAAGAGTCTCCCTGTTAATTAGTTTGGATCACATTATATTTTCACAATGGTCCCACATAGAACCATGAACGCTCAAAGAACCATCTGCATGCTTAAATGGTGTAATTTGCATGGCACCAGCAGGGGTTCTGTAACTACTAGAACTTTGATAACTGAAGAACTCTGTTCTCATAAAGGTGCTAGAATTATATGCAACACATACTTTATCAGCGTGAAGAACCATTTCATCATGCAAAGACCCATTCAAGCATGCAGATGATTATTTGAGTGTACATGGTTCTATACAGAACCATTGTCTTTTCTACTGAACCCTTAATGAACCATGTTTTTTAGGACTGTATAATACCAAAATGTGTTCCTCTATTTGCTAAAAGCTTAACTTCGTAACAACTGAAGGAGCTTTTTTGGTGTCATATCATATAGACATATTCACAATCAGTCTGAAAAAGCATTTCGCCTTGCACAGGAACATTCAAGCATGCAAATGCTCCTTTGGGTATTTGTGGTTCTCTATATAATCATTATCTTTATTACAGAACTCTTGAAGAACCATCTTTTCAACAATCTATTGTTACAAGCTTAACATCACAACAATAGCAGAACCCTGAATGGCGCCATACTGTACCATATCCAACCAAAAGTACATTCATGGTTCTAAGAGTGTTTGTTATTACTGAAGAGTGTTTGTCTTTACTGAAACAAAGCCGATATGGACATAGAACCATATACAACACATTCTCCATTCATCTAAAGAACACATGACAGTTTAAGCATAAAATGTTTTATACACAGTGGTGCCTGAAAATTTGAGAACGCTTTAGAACTTTTTATATTTTTATATCCAACACATTCTCCACCAATTCACTGTGCAAAGAATCATTTAAGCATGTACAAGCTTGGCATCATAACAATAGTAAAACTATGTTTAGGCTATACAGAATCATTTTCTAAAAGTTCTATATAGGATCTACAACAGACTACCTAAACAACATGAAAAGAACCATTTAAGAATGCAAATGGTTCTTTAAGCTTTCATGGTTCTATGCAGAACCAAGGTTCTTACTAAAGAATTCTTGAGGAAACATATTTTAAACAGAGTATTGTCACAAGATAACAACAGCAGAACTTTTTTATGGTGTAATGTAGAACCATTGTCTCTATTAGAGAACCCTTGTGAAACCCTTTCCTGAGTACATCATGGATACCATCACAATAAAAAGATAAGATAAGATAAGATAATCCTATATTGATCCCACAGTGGGGAAATTTGCAGTGTTACAGCAGCACAGATGAAATACCAGAAGTGTCAGGAAATATACAAATAATAAATAAGATCTATATACAAAAAGTACAGAAAAAAATTTAAACCCAGAAGACAGTTTCATTGCACATAGTAGAACAGAGGTAGATTACTGGTTAAAACCCATCCCAGCTGCAGGTTTGATTACAAAAAAGGATACTTATGCAAAGCATGCATAGTGTTTGGATTAAAGAACCTAAAGGAAAGACAACGCAACCCGTCAAATGTATTCTCCAAATAGAAAACTCTCAGACGGAGAGTCTCGCTCTTCGCCAGTCTAGAAGAAACGTTCAGGATCAAGCTTCCCTGTTCCCAAACTTCCCCTTACTCTCCAACAGCGTCTCCAGCGACGGAAAGCAGCACCAATGTTAAATCTCGTTCTGCTTCTATTTATATCACTTCTTCCGTTGCTGCTGAGCAGGGTTTTTTGCTGAGAGCAAACAGCAGACAGTCGCTAATCAAGAGCTTCAGCCATCTTTGTTGTTTACTGCTCCTTCCATTGTCCTTAAATGCTCTAACCAGGAGCAGCTCCTTTCACGTAACTGATTAGAGGTTAGAATACGCTGTCGGGGTCCTTCCTCATCCACGCCACAACGACTCACCTCTGCCTCCTCAGGTACAAAGTGGTATTACAGACGGGACGGGCTAGGGCTAGCTAGCTTAGCATGCTAACGTCAGTAGATGTCTCTATAACTCGATTCATAGACGGTCTAACATATTATTTCTTCTCATCCTGTCCATAATTCTGTTAAATGTTTTAAACTTAAACTCTTACACGTTGCTAATGCTAATATAATTTAATTTGTCTGGTGCACATTAGAGTAGGGAAGCTATGTTGACAGTCCTGTGCCATGTTTATTCAAGTTAGTTTACTTGTTTTACATTCCTTTATTCAATCATATTGGTTGTTTATTCAGTCATGTTCATTATTGTACATTTGTTTGATTGCTAGAGCTCCAATCACAAATGATACTGTTATACAAATGCAGACAGTTGAGGTAGTCAACACTGAGTAGATAGATAGCAGACAGACAGACATATAGATAGATAGATAGATAGATAGATAGATAGATAGATAGATAGATAGATAGATAGATAGATAGATAGATACCATATTATCTTTTCAGTCAGCCTTATTTAAACCTTAACAGGTTGAATTTGCAGCTGAAGCTCTATCTGCAGTTTCACCCTGAGATTTTTGGTGCTTTAGCAGCGACATCTAGTGTTCTGGCTGTGGTAGTACACTGAGATTAGTCAGCCCTCTTCAGGCAGCATGCCACAGCTTGCAAAAAAACCCTAATAATAAATGCGTGTCTTTACCCTTATTTATACTAATTCATTCTGCACCGCACAGTTTTCATATACTAGTAATTATCTCCAGGGTTTCACAACATTTTGGGTGGATAAATACTGTTCGTCATTTATTGTGACAACAAAATTCCAGCATTCAGTGTCATTAAGAGTGGTTTGGTGTGAAGTGGTTGATTGTAGAAAAACAGATTCCTTTAAAGTGGTGGTGATGGAAACCAGAGGTCATTATCTCTACAGCACAAATATAAACATATTGTTTCCTATCAAAACCACCGAAACTACTCACGTCTGAGTTTACACACATGGAATGTCGATAATGGTGTAACTAGTAAAACTGTGATTTTGAGATTTGTCATCACAATGCTATGGATGTATCCATGAATGACTGAAAAACAGATTTAGGCTAAAAGCTTAATTAAACTATCATTAAACAGTTTGTTAGACATTAGGCAGTGCATTCATAAGTATTTAACGTAAAGGCTTTTCTGAACAGACGTCTTCAAGGGGAACTCCACTAATTTTCCCCAAATTCCTACATTATTAAATGATTGAGATGTAAACACAGTCTTTTGGAGTGGTTTGGTGTGAAACTTAAGTTAAAATTATTCACAGAGGTGGTGATGGGAACCATATGTACATCTCTAAAAGCTCCCTCGCATAATTTGATTTAAAATGTAAATAAATCTGATTATTTAGGTGAAGGAGTGCATGCAGGGCATTGTGAGACAGGATAGCCTTCAAAAGAAAGTTTTTTCAGCTTAGAAAACACATGTAGTTTATCTGTCTATCTATAAAATGCAAGAATTTTGAGAAATCAAGTAAAGCAAGGGCTAGATACACAAAAGTGTCCTGTGATGTATATCATTTATGTGATCTGCGCATCACATGATACACACACAGTTACGCAGCCAGCAGCCTGCAGTTACGAACTGGTTGAGCTGAAGAATAAAGAAGACACCTTCTCTGTTATATCCGTCGTCTTTGCTTTATTACAAAGGATTACAGATCATAGAATATCCTAAAAAAAAGTAAAGATCTTATGACAAATATTAAGAAGTACATAAGAATAAGAAACCTTTTAGTTATTAAATATATTCAAATACAGTAAAAATATATGCTTCAGCCAAATCATCATAACTATCATAAAATAGTGTCTTAGACATCAGAACACCAGTGTATTCATAACCATTTAATCTAATAACTTTTTGCATCAATTTTGTGAATTTCTCTAGAACAGAGCATTTTTACACCAAACCACTCTAAATTACTTTGTTTACATCTTAACTTTTACACTATACATAGGTGTTGAAAAATCAGTGGAATTTCTATTAATCTAATTGATGATTTAAATGTGTTTACATCTTAACAATTTAATTATGTAGAACTTTTGGAAATTCAGTGAAATTTTACTTTGTTTTTTTATTTTTTTTTTATAATTTATCTTTTTACTTAAGTATGTAAGAAAAATAAGTTTCTTTCTTAAGACACTTTTTTGTGTCTGGCCCTGATCCAGCCAATCAGAGAACCATTCAGACTGCACTGCTTTTAGACAAGACAAGTTTATTCATACAGCATCTTTAATACACAAAGGCAATTCAACATGGTTTACATAAATAAGAGCAAAAGCAGACAAAATGCTTAAACATACAAATAAAAATAATGAATTACACACCATCAAAAGAATAGCTGCACCCAGAAGGAAGTGTCAGATTGCAATGGTAATTGGGAACAATTAATGATGATAAATGAGACTGATATGTGCAATATTTATTGGGCTACACATACAGAAGTAGTGTCTCTCTGTATGTTGCTGGGCCGCCATGTTAGCTGATGCAACTTGCCAGACATCTCAACATGGAGTTGTAGAGGTTCCCAATGGTGTCCCATGGTAATCCATCATATGCAGCTTGAATATTCTTACACAGTTCCTGCATGATGTTGCGGTGTGGGTGGAGGTTGACACCAGGCCTTTTGGACGTGTGACATGTGACAACAAATCATCTTGGCACTTACGGTGCCTCCACACACGGATATATTGATCGTCTAGATCAAAACCAAAGCGGGATTCGTCACTTAAGATGACCTGCTGCCATTCTGTCCCTCCATGACTATCTGGCTTGACATCATTGCAGTCTTTGACGTGGTGTTAAGGACAGTCGTCATACCGTCTGCATGCATGTAGTCCTGCATTGTGCAGTCGTCTGACAGCTGCTGGCACTGACAGGGTGACTCATGGAGGGTATCGCTGCTCACTGAATGTCCATAATCGTGGCTGTTGGGTACAGTTATAACAGTTATAAGGCCTAGCATGAAACGTGCATCATTTACATGTCTCACAATGCCAAATCTACCCACCAAGTTTTATTTCGGTTGATTTCTTCTGGGTGCTTTTTTTTTTTTCTGATGAGTGAAAATATCATCATTTGAAAAGTACAACGTTTACTAATAAAGATGCAGTAGTTTTAGAGCTCTATCATAGCCACATAAAAACAGGAACGATTAAGAGTGGGCACTCGACGGGGTCCTGCTATACCTGGCTTATCCTGCTCGATGTGCTTTGACGACGCTGCTGACTGCCACACCTGAAGGTGGCGCTGTGGCCACTGCCGAGTGAATCGCGAGCACGCCGCCGAGGAAGCCTGTGTTTGAAAAATGGCTGCGGACGGGGAGCAGGAAAGTTCAGAAAACAAGCGTAAATTAGAAGAAGAGGAGGATGAAGATGGCGGTTGGGTTGGACCCATGCCTAGTGAGGCTGTTCGGACTAAGAAGAGAAAAGGTACGTGTTTAAACCCTCATGTGTATTAGGGGTTCTGTTTGGTTCTGGTGGAGCGACCCAACTAAGCACCACGACGTTGAAGACTTCTTTTTCATATTCCGCAGTTCCACCTTAAATGGTGCAACACCGTTTAAGGTGAAACTGAAAATTCGAAAGAATTTCAAACAGGGCTGAATTTGGATAATGCTATTGCACTATTTAAGGTGGAACGGGAAAATTCGGACAAGGAGTCCAGGCAGAGCTGCACAGCTGAGGCTTAAGTTTGCTCCACAATGTAACTGATCCACCTTTTAAGGTAGAACGGGGAATTCGAACAAGAAGGACCTCAAGCAGGGCTGCACAGCTGAATATGGCTCTCATATGTATTGCGCCATTTAAGGCGGAACGGGAAAATACGAACAAAAAGCTGACAAAGTCAACTTGAGCCTCAGCTAAGCAACCCTGCTCAGGTTCCCAGCAGGACTGAGAAACAGTTTACAGGAGAAGACAGCGTTTTTACCTCAAACAGGATTTCATAATTGGTAGGTCTGTTAATGAGCTGGTGCATGAAAAGCTAAAACCTACAGCAGTACTTCTCAGCTCCATTACATGTACATCTCTAATATTTTTTCAAGAATTATGTTGCCACTGCCACATTGTTATTTTTAAACGCACTGTAGGGGTTGAGTACATTCTGTTCTTATTAAGGTCATTATACTATATTGTTTAAATTGTATGATTATTATTTTCCTGCTTCCACCAGAACTTTGGGTTGCCATGCACCAACAGACTGGGACAAAGATCACCTGGCCCTTCCCCTGATGCCATTTTTTTGCTCACATGGAGGGAAAATGAGTTTGGTGTTGACTAAGATCTTGGTGCCTTTTTTTTTCTTATTTGCAGTGCTCGAGTATGAAAGAGTGTATCTGGACAACTTGCCCTCTGCTGCCATGTATGAACGCAGCTACATGCACAGGGATGTTATTAGCCACATCGCATGCACAAAGTAAGTTACCTACTGTAAGACTGAAGGGGAATTTCACCCATGTTTCAGGGTTTCTCCATAATTAAATGATAAAAATGTAAATAGTCATAGAGTGATTTGGTGTGAAACATTCTAGAAAACTGTTAGTTCGCTCAGTGTTGTTGATTTGAATAAGATATCCAATTCCTCTAAAAGACACATTACAGAAAGTTGTCACATGACATAGTTTAGAGTAAGCTCCCTGATACCAAAACATTGTTTAACGAATGTTTTAAGGTCCTCAGACTGATACACGTAGGGAGTTGTAAGGCGAAATGGTTCGGACTGTTTTTACCAGTGTTTCACCATCAACATTATTTGTGAAAAATGACTACATCAGTTGCATGCTTGCTTGATACACAGCTTTATATTTGTACAGCGCTCAGTTAGAATTTTGGAGCATGTGGTCTCTGCAAGCTGCTTTTAGACGTAAACCCTTTCTATGTCATGTATGTGTGTGAGCCAATAGTTCTAACTTTAAATCTGTTTTCTTTGTCTACAGAACAGACTTTATCATTACAGCAAGTCAGGATGGCCATGTGAAATTTTGGAAGAAGAAAGAGGATGAGGGAATAGAGTTTGTCAAGCATTTCCGTAGCCACCTAAGTGAGTTGCCTTTGATGCATTCAGTAAATATTTATTGAAGGTCTGTAAACTGCTCATTCTAAACTGCACATACTGCTCTGTGTTGATCTTCCTGTCTGTAGGTGTGATTGAGTGCATTTCAGTCAGTGCTGAAGGTGCACTCCTTTGCACTGTTGGTGATGATCAAGCTATGAAGGTATTTGATGTTGTCAACTTTGACATGATCAACATGCTCAAACTTGGGTAAGGTCTCATTCTCCAGTTGTTTAGGGAAGGGCTAGTCCAGAGGTGTCCAGTGTTTTGCTCCAGGAACACTAACTTGCCAACAGCTTAGTTCTTTGTATGGCCACCATGTTAGTTGCCAGCTTGAATGTCACTTTGTTGTGCAATGGCAGTTTACAAGATCACAAAGCCAAAACTGATCCGGTAAACGCAATGAAAGTGTACAAGTTTATCAAGCGATTGGCACTCGGGTATTTTGATTTTGTTAAATTTGGCATCCTTTTGGGAGCAAACATGCTTAAACACCTCTGTTCTAGACTGACCATTCTGACTTTCAGATATATAGTTTAGTTAGATAACTTTTCTTTTGTTTGTTAGGTTCCACCCTGGTCAGTGTGAATGGATCTATAATCCAGGTGATGCCATCTCTACCATTGCCTGCTCCGAGAAGTCCACTGGGAAGATACATGTCTATGATGGGCGTGGTGACAATCAACCCCTGCACACTTTCGATAAGATGCACTCCTCTCCGCTCTGTCAGATACGCCTCAACCCCAGATATCGCGTCATCGTCTCAGCAGACAGAGCGGGCATGATGGAGTACTGGACAGGCCTACCGAGTGAATTTAAGTTCCCCAGACATGTGGAATGGGAGTACAAGACAGACACAGACTTGTATGAGTTTGCCAAATGTAAAACGTATCCCACCAGCCTGGCATTTTCTCATGATGGCAAGAAGATGGCCACTATGGCGGCTGATCGCAAAGTGAGGATTTTCCGCTTCCTAACTGGGAAGCTGACAAGAGTGTTCGATGAATCATTAACGGTATGTCCCTTTATACTGTTGTAGGTCTGTATGGTTATGGTTCTGTGCCAACAGAAAAGGGCCATGGAGCTGGACTCGTTTTCATTAATTAGTGTCTCGCTTTCTATGAAGTCATTCCCAGCATATACTACCATTCCGAGGTTTGAAGTGATAGTGGAATAACATTCAGAAATAACTTAAGTGTAGGTCAAAATATTGTAGCCTAGACACAGAAACATTAAGCTGTGGCTTGTTCATAATATTTGGAAACATTTAAATTAAATAACATTTAAATAACAAAATTGGATGTTAATGATTTATGTATAGTAATTTCTAAATACAGAATTTACAGTTTCTCTCATTAGGCGAAATTACAAATTGTTAAAAACCTTTAGAATATTAGCATCAAATTAGATTTTTATGTCTGCCTTATCTTTATATCTTTCCTTAAGTACGGGTTAGTGATGTTTTACTTGACTTGCCTCATTTCATGTGCATGAGCAGATGTTCACAGAGCTGCAGCAAATGAGGCAGCAGCTGCCAGACATGGAGTTTGGCCGCAGGATGGCTGTGGAGAGGGAGTTGGAGAAGGTGGATGGGATACGCCTGACCAACATCATCTTTGATGAGACGGGCCATTTTGTTCTTTACGGAACCATGCTGGGTATCAAGGTCATCAATGTAGAGACGAACAGGTATCCCATCATGTTTTGGGTTTTATTGTTAGTGGTATTAGTAATAGTGATAAAGCTATGCATTGCATAAAGAACAATGTAATCCAAGATGCATATGTGTACAGAATGGTGTGGCAAGTATTAACTAGTTAGTCCTGTTTATGTGGATGGTTTTTCTTTTTTGATATATCTTTTGATGGTTTTTGTTAGTTTCAACTTCATTAAAAAATGAAATATTATGATGGCTATTGTGTAAAATATTATCTATTTTTGCAATCCCTCCTTGGTGGAACTTTTCACAGTTAATCAGGTTTAAGGGTTCTTCCATTTAAAACATTCTGTTCTGCATCCTGTCAGGTGTGTACGCATCTTGGGAAAGCAGGAGAACATCCGTGTGGTGCAGTTAAGTCTTTTCCAGGGGGTGGCGAAAACCATGAAGGCAGCTCCCACCATAGAGATGAAAGCCTCTGATAACCCCGCCTTACAAAGCACGAGTCCTGACCCCACCATCTTCTGCACAGCCTTTAAGAAAAATCGCTTCTACATGGTAAGAAGCCAAACAAGGGTTAACTTTGATAGCATGCTAGCTTCTGTTGCTTGTTATCGTGTTAATAGGTTTTCTTGCACTGAATAAATTGGGTTTATTCCTACCAAATCGACTCCTCCTTGCTGTGGATTTTATTTTATTATTTTTTTTTCTCTCTCCCCAGTTTACTACGAGGGAACCAGAAGACACCAAAAGTGCAGATTCTGACAGGGACATCTTTAATGAGAAGCCGTCCAAAGAAGAGGTCATGGCTGCCACTCAGGCTGAAGGCCCAAAGAGGGTCTCAGACAGTGCCATCATTCACACCACTATGGGAGACGTCCATATTAAACTGTTCCCTGTGGAGTATGTATCTCAGCCATTGCTCTTTATTAATTCATTGAAATACATCGAGTTATCATTTCAGATTAATTAATTTCTACATTGTTCAAAATTCAGGTGCCCGAAAACGGTGGAAAACTTCTGCGTCCACAGCCGGAACGGTTACTATAATGGCCATATCTTCCATCGTGTCATTAAGGTACTCACAGTTTAGACTTCAAGGGAAATTTTACTGAATGCAGAAGTTCTGCATTATAAGAAGGTAAACAAAGGCATTCAGAGGGGTTGGTGTGACATGGTTCATTGTAGAGACATTTACAAACTCACAGTGGTGGTGATGGAAACTGGGGGTCACCATGTCTACAACACAAATAGCCATTTTATTTACCGTCAAAACCAGGAAATGCGCATTAGTTTTTATATTTAATGCTGATGACAGTAAAATAGTCATTAATCAGACCATTTTTGCCTTAGAATGCCCGGCATATACCTCTCTGCTATTTTACGTAAACGCTTTCACAAAATATTGACTCTCATCAGGCAGTGTATTCATAATGACAATTTTTCCATCCCCAAACCAGTGTAGCTCATTAATTCATTATCAAGACCTTTGTAGTGTCCAGAGAACATAATGTTCAGCACTGTGGCTCTGCGTGTGGAACTCTGGTTAGCATTAGTTCTCTTGTCACTGGAATATATGTAACACTCATAAACCTACATGCGTCTCTGTACAGGGTTTCATGATCCAGACAGGAGACCCCACAGGGACAGGCATGGGTGGAGAGAGCATCTGGGGTGGCGAGTTTGAGGATGAATTTCATGCTACTTTGAGGCATGATCGGCCATACACACTCAGCATGGCCAACGCGGGGCCAGGAACCAACGGCTCACAGTTCTTCGTCACTGTGGTGCCCACTGTAAGAATCTTATTCCTTTTCTTCAGCACTTAAACTAGTACTGAGGAACTGTACTCAAGCAGATGTGCAGAACAACTGCAAATACAAGGTCCTGTGTAATTATGCTTTGACATTTGGCGCAGCTGCATTTACATATAGCCCAAGGCGTCAACTGCTAACTACAAATTGCAGCCGTAGACATAACAAAGCCTTCTATCCCAATTGGTTGCACCAATTGACTTCCCAACTTTAATTTCTTACTTTAAGCTGTGCTGTTCTATGTTATGAATCTACAAGTTTTTTTTTTGTTTTGTTTGTTTTTTTCCGACAGCCGTGGCTGGACAATAAGCATACAGTGTTTGGAAGGACCACCAAAGGAATGGAGGTGGTCCAGAGGATCTCCAATGTCAAGGTCAACCCCAAGACTGACAAGCCTTACGAAGATGTGAGCATCATAAACATTACTATCAAATAGATTGTAACACCAGTGCAGCTGGTCCTCATTGTTTTGTACAATAAAGAATGTTTTTCCATCCAGTGTTTATTTACCAGAGATCTACGAATGTGTTGGAGACACGAAAGAATCTGTCTGCTTTTAATATTTTAATAGCATAACAATTATGAATATTTTTACAAAAAGCAACTGTCAAGTTCACAACAAACCAATGTGTTAAGTGTGCACTGTGCTTGTTGAGGTCTCAAACTTAAGGAAATCTTTCACAAACTATGGTTGGTCCTCATTAAAGAAGGAGGGAAAGGCTTCACACATGCTCTTTACACCTACAGTCAAACATTACATAGCAATGAGTAAATTGTGGTTTTAAACCAAAGGATGGCTCGTCAACTAGTTTGGAGGATGTATGCAAAGTCTCTAGCTCTGTTTCCATCAATGTTCTGCGCAAAACGTGATAAAATGAAAACGCTACCCAGCAGCTTGTGTCCAGCAAACTGATGCTGAAGCATCATTTAATACTTTTTTTTTTTTTGGGACCAAAATGAAATTAATTAAGGTCTGAACTGCTGCGTGTCACCTTGTAAAGTTTGACAATCATTTAAAAGTCAGAGGTGCTGGAACAGAATTGTCTGTAGGCTTTCAGACCATGTCATTCATCTTTACATGTTAATGTCTCACACACACACACTGGCTCAAACAAAAGGTCCAGCTTGAAATGACCTCAAAATCAATATTATACTGAAGAAGACAGGATGACTATGGTATATTGTACACTCACATACTTAAAGTTTTGATTCAATTCACTTTGAATACTCTTTAAATAGTCTTAAATATTTAGATTCATTTAGTGTTGGGTCTGTAGCACAACCCACTCTACAATGTTCTGCCTATTACATGCAATTACTTATTTTTTTACCAGAGAGGTTTTTTAAATCCTGTAATCTTATATGAAATGTTCCTGCTGGTTTTGGCTGCTCTGAAACAATCTGGCTTGAAAAGGTTGCTTTACTGACTTGTTCTACAGGACTTTTATGATCAAACTTATATAGCAGAACTGACGCCATTGTAAGAACATCCATAGCTGAGGCTTCTAGTAGGATCTTCTTCTCTGAGAATGGACCAGTCATTACAGAGTGGGTGAGCTGATCAATCAGAACACTCAGGACTCCTCGGGAGGCAGGGCTTGAAGACTGATGGAAACTTAGCTAGTGACAGTTTCAATATTACCACAGCTAAATAGATGCAGTGTGTATTGTATAAATGAAAACTGGTAGGTTGAAAATATTAAACTAAATTAAGGTTAAAAGATAAAGTGTTCTATAGCAGGTCAATGGCTTCACAGGAAGCGGTCCTAAATAAAGCGGCAGACAGGTGAACTACTAAAAGCTGCTTTTTTTTTTTTTTTTTTTTGCTCCTGCTCTACATGAGGGAAAGTTGATGAAAGGCATGGTATGTGTTTTCCCTCTGCACAGCAGTACTGCACTTCACCTAAAAACAATTCTTAAATCATACAGACCTTTTAAAATATAAATAACCAGTAACAACGGTTTATGTAACACATATCTCTGCTATTCCGTACCTGGTAAATGCACACCAGCACCAATGCACAGTTTGTGTTTTTTTGTTTGTTTTGTTATTTTTAAGACCACAAACAGCAATAAATAAATATCATTTTTTTTCCTAAGTGGAATAAAAAAAAATAACAAAAAAAAGAAAAGTAAGGGAGCCATTACATTAATGCAGAAACTCTCATAGTGAGCTCGGACTCGACCGTTGGTGGTACAGTTGTTCCTCCGGTAGACCCTAAAGTCTACAGGCACTTCACATTTGTTAAACCAGAAATCTTGAGACACTTTGTTCTAACAGTAGTCTCCCTATTGTAAAAACTAACTGGTAGTGTAATCTGTTCCGCCTCCCATGTTGAAAACAGATGCTACGTGATAGACTTCTCTATTTGATCAATTTTGCAGTCATAACATGACTTTCAGTAACCTTCTGAATTGTTCTACTAGAAAAAGCGCAGAGTTTTACTAAGAGGAATAAAGACTAACTGACTTAATGCTAAAATCACTGTGGACCAGTTCAACTGTTTCTTTTCAAGGGATTCTTAAATTAACTCCAGTTATGAACACACCTAGCCACAACAGCACTAAGCATCAAGACTAGCATTAGCTGACCACGTGATGGAAGATCATGATGGAGGATGAGTAAGAAAAGTGAATCCTACTGATCGAGTCTACTTAAGAGATAGTTTGGCAAAGGTAACACAGCTAACAATAAATGAAAGTTTAGTTAGCATGAGACCATAGGCAAGGTCAGGCACACTGCAACTGTAAGTGCTGACTTTATAGATGCTCACCAAAAAGGCTAACAATACCAATAATGAGTAAAAGCTTGCAGGGGGTTTTATCGCAATTAGGTCATGCTAACTGGTCTCCACTAGCTTTCATTCAATGCTAGCCATGCTTTGGTTGCACTATCCCTAAAAACGGAGAGGAAGCACTCCATCAGGCCACGTCCAGAACCCCAGCAGCAACAAGCTGACGAGAGAGCCAGTCCAGGCCCTCGTGGAGCCCCATGCCGCTGCGTGCATCACATCCCTGGATGTGCCAGCTCCGACCACAGCACAGCTTGTGCAAGCTCAGTAGCTCTGTCATCTCCTCCACCGAGACAGCTCCAGGAACGTCCTGTAAAGGAGGCAATAAAGTTGAATTCAAGTGAGGACTTCTTAATTTAATTTGAGGCAATTTATATCCAAATGGGTAAAGAGTGTAGGAATTACAATCTTACATAATTACATACATTTGCTGCAAAGCATTTGCAACCAGGCACTAAAAATGACAAGTTATTTTAAAAGATTGTATCAATTTGTCCAATAATAAGCCCCTAAAACTGGGAGGCTATAGAAGATGGTTTTAAACTAGACATCTGCATCTAGACATCAGCTCAAATTTAACTTTGCTATAGTGCAAATATGATTGCACCTGGCTGCAGGACAGATACATTTAAACAGGCACGACAGCCAAAACAGAAAATGTAAACATCGTTTCATCTCTTGCAAACATGTCTTCTTGCCTCCTACAATAGTCTATAGAAGTTTGATAACTACAAAAATAATCTATGATTACCTGTAATTATGTATCTCCAAGGAAATGCTTAAGTGCAGGCTGTTAGAAACATGTTTTTCCTTTCTTTTTACTAATGAAGAAAAACACCAGCCAGGTACCATTACTGTCAGTAAGGTCAATATCTGTATTTCATAGCCTAAGTGGCTACGCTATCAGTCCGGATTTCCTGCTTCCTATGGGATGGGGTGGCTATGGTATGGTATATCACATGCATTATTCATACTGTAGTTCATTCATAACAAGGTATTTCTTATTAAAACCCACAAAGATTCTGACATTCAGCTCGGAAGATGCTGATGAATGAGGCTCACCGATAAATGAAAAATTATATCATAAATTCTGTCAAAGCGACGAGGCCAATGGAGGGAATACTGTTCTACAAAATCTACATACATATTAAATGCAATTTATGAGCTACCACACCATGTTGAGCTGTTTCAGTAGGCAGCCATGGGTACAGTCTAAATCTTTGAGCCATTGCTGTATTCTGTTCTTCACTCCAGACTCTCAAATACAGACAAAACACACTCATAGACTTTATTGGCTGATGAGTTGCATGTCAAGTATGCTAGAGCAGAGCAACTTGCTCTAAACTGTGCAAGACTGGAGTTAACAAACCAAGATAACGCCACAGTCTGACCTGTTTGTTGGCAAAGATGAGCAACAGTGCGTCCCTCAGTTCTTTCTCGGTCAGCAGCTTGGCTAGCTCACTGTGGGCTTCCATCAGTCTGTCCCTGTGACAGCTGTCAATCACAAACACCACAGCTGCAAAGAAAGAGACAAGCTGAATTCGAAAATGAAGAAATGCAGAGCATGCATAGTCCAAAATAAATAATAAATAAAAAATTGTAATGACTACAATGTTGTAAGGAATTTCTCCTAGAGAATGAGAGAATATGTCACAGAAGCGGTAGCTGAAAATTGCTAAAACAACAATTTTTTTTGTACCATTTGTTTTAAATTAGAGAACTGCGGAAGGATCTAGGTTAACATTGCTAACAAATACCAAATCTCAAAAGTCACTTAATTAGCCCATATCATAATCAACAAGTCTACACAACCTTAATGAACACAGCAATCAGAGGTCTATTTTTACAGAAACGCTTTGGGTGATTACTGGCTGTTAGCAATGTTAGCTCCAGTTCTAAACTACAGGAGCAAAATGGTCTTGATCAACTGATCTGGGGTAAGGGGAAAACTGGCTAATCTCTTGGTAACATAAATGAAGTTATATTAGCATTAACAGCATATTACCTTGGGTGTTGAGATAATAATGCTTCCAAAGGGGTCGGAGTTTATGCTTGCCACCCACATCCCAAATGGTGAATTTCAGATTTTTGTATTCAACAGTTTCCACGTTAAAACCTAAAAAAAAACAACAACAACAAAAAAAAAACACCATGTCATTAAAAAAGGGTAACTGAAATTTGGAAATCTTTGGATCAGAACGTATTCAAATTTAATAATAACAATCATAACCTAATAATGATAATCTGTTGTTACCTATAGTTGGTATGGGCTGCATGAACTCATCTTGCTTCAGTTTAAAGAGAATGGTTGTTTTGCCAGCACCATCCAGGCCCAACGTCACCACCCGAATTTCCATCTTGGGCCCAATGTGCACACGGTTGTCCTGAAACACATTTCAGTTTTTTTTTTCAGCTGTTATTTTGACATTAGAATTCAATGCCTCTAGACTGTTCACATGAACGTAATGGGTTTACAGAATCTTTTAATGACCATTTATGCTGCTGGCGACAGTGCTTACCTTGGTAAACGTGACAGGGATGCCTGCATCCAGCTGAACATGGTCAGCCATCTCTGTGAATTGCTGCTGCTGTTTCTGCAGAGTTTCCAGTAGTCTGTTGATCTCCTGCTTCGCCAAAACAACCCTGCAATCGTCCTGTTTTAAAACCATTTGCAATCATTACCTACAAACCTTCTGCACAATTACCCACCCTAAGCAACTACAGTATTTTACTCCTGTACTACACTGTACAACAATCCATCTCATCACAATACATAAAACAAAAAATGAGCTTTGCAACCAAAAAATGGAGTTGCCTATTCTGGAAAAAAAAGCCTTCCTTGCTGTTGTAAGGAAAAGAGAGTGAATTTTAATCTACCTGCTGTAGTGTCTTCTCACAGTGCAGGCAGGCAGTGGACACCTGCGACAGCAGAATTGTCATGTCCTCCTGCTGCTGCCTGAGCCAGATCAGCCTCTCTCTTACGTGGGCGTCCACCACACTAAGCGCCATCTCTTCCTGCCTGCACAGCGTCTCATGTAGATCAGCGAAATACGCCCGCACACATGATCGAGCGTTCTCCGCTGTCCCCGGAACCTATGGGAAACAAGGAATCATGTTTACACCTGAAAACACTGAAACTACCGGCAAGTTACTTTGCTACTTTTTCCTGTACTGATTTTAACTAATTTGAAGCTGCAGATGTTTAAATGTATCTCCTGAAGTATGGTTTAATTTTTTTTTATGCTTTATAAAGCCCACTTATGCAGTTCGAGCATAGACTACAACATTCAGCAGTGTTTTCTTATTTTGAATTTGTTTTCGGTAAAAACAGAATCTTTTAACAACCAAGCGAGCAAAGGTACAAACAATTCTGCCATTTAGGGAGAAAAAAGGAAAATATTCAGTTGTAGTGTAGTTTTACAATGATGTTATTTTTACACCTATGACTTTAAATATGATTTGGTATGGAACATATTATTAACAGCAGTTTGTCCTTACATGTTCTGTGTGGGCCATGCCTACACCATCCTCCACAATCTGTTCACCTCCCTCAATTTGCTGCACGATGCCCACCAACTTCCTAGAGTATTCAGAAACTTCCTCAGTGAAGGTGCGGATACAGTGAGCCATGTCCAAAATAGATGCCCGGATCTGATTCGCCTCAGCTTCCAGAACAGCATGCTAAATATGAAAAGAAGAAGTTTCAATAATCACTCTATAATTCTATAATACCAACTGAAAAAAAAAACAATTCAACTTGCTTTGCCACTTTTAACGTTCACTTGCAGAAGTAAGCAATCCCCACTTCTGACAGAAACACTACACAAGTCTTAAAACAGTGAGGGGAATATCACTTATATTTTGAGGCGATACATTTCACAGTGCTGTTAGGCAACACTTGGTTGCCTCTACAACCTTCAAATTACTGTCAAATCATCAGATTTGAGTAGAACTTTTTTTTAAATTTATTTTTGTGCTTCCTCTGACATGTACCTCTACAACACTAGAAAGTAAGGCCCCACAATAAGATATCACAATACTGAAATATAATATTGCTGCGATTTAAAAAATACTGTGACAATGTGGGAACTGTGATATGCTGCTATAAAAATCCTAATTTACATTTATACTGTACAAGAAAATATCCATACTTGATACATTATTGCAATACAAAATATTATGATACTATGTGATATAATGTCCCTCACTCTTACTGGACAGCTAAATATGCCTGGAGGAGAACACTAACTGCCAATTCTGCTACATCGGCTAACAGACATCTTACTGAGTGACCAGGGAAAAAGCAGAAAGACCATCATATCCATCCAGGCAGCGTAAAGTTTTGCCCTCTTGCAATTCCTGCTATGAATGGAACTCTAAAGGCTGGTTTATACTTAGTGCAGACACAGCACTTGTGCTGTAGTGCCAGACCATGTGCATTCCATGATGTTCATATCGTTTGGGTCACAGCCCCACCAGAGCTGAGTGAAACAGTGAAAACAAAAAGCTTCAGAAACAGACTTTCTGGCCAATGAGCATTCAGGGTGCATTTGCATCACCAGTCTGGCCACGTGGTTTCAGTTTTCGAGTGATAAGCCCCCTCTTCCACACTTCCATCCGCAATTCCGTCATATATGTGTGCCACACTGTGCATCCACACCTGGCATTTACTGGCCTTTAGACGCCCTTTAGGTCATTTGTTTTGAACTAATTCAACTAAATGCATTAAACTTTGGACATTACCTACATTAGCCAGGAAAAATTTATTTGGGGTTGAACTGAGGCCGAGTAAACTATACTGGACAGCCAGTACCTTATGTCCTTGATGCTTGCCATATTCCTTGCAGACACAGCACATGAGCGGGCCTGGCTGGCAGACCTCCTCCAGGCAGACAAACTCGATGGCATGGACCTGGTGTTGGGGACACAGCGTCTTCTCGTGTGGCTTGTCTGCCAGCGGCACTCGTCGATGTTTGGCCAGTGTGCGAGTGGAGTGTGTGAGCTGGGAACATTCTGCGCATAAATGGGTGGCACACACTGTGCAGTACATAGATGCAGTGTGGCTTTCATCTTCATCACAGCGTATGATGCACTACAAGGAGAAAACATCATACCATCAGAGGCATACTTTCAACTTATTTTTAGCAACAAAAATGCAATAAAAAGGGGTCTAGACATGCTTCAGCTGCAAGGCAGAATACTCCATGAAGAAACCTTAGTATTTAAAGACATAAGACTAGTTTACCATCATAAGCATTAAGTACATGAAGTAAAAACCAGAAGACACCAAGCATGTGTGTAATAGGCACATCACTCGACACGACTGTTCACAGTGCCCTTCATGTTTTTACAGCTTTACAGCTGGAATTGGGGGCTATAAAGCACCATCTCAAAGACACAAGAAAAAGTTTGAGAACTCAAACTTTGACAAATGAAGGAGCATGCTAATTATTCAGCACAAATAAAAAGTAGGGGAGGCTGAATTGCTGTTATCAAACAAGTGAAAACATAAAGAAGTACAACAATATCTGCACAAGTAATGGCTCAAACAAGAATAAACATTGGTGTGGCCTCTCTCAGATGGAAAATCCCAACAAAGAACAATTCTTCACTATCATTCTAGAATGACGGTGAAGAATTGTTCTTTGTTGGGATTTAAAGTTTGTTGGGATTGAAGTTTCTTGACAGGCATCGTAGGTCCTACTACATGCTTTGGAAAGGGAGGGGTGAAGAAGTATTCAGTCGGTTGCTTTCTACAACCTCACCAACAGATGCCACTAAATATTACACACTGCTCCTTTTATCGTTTGCATGCGATTCACACTAAATGTGTCTTTTGCTCAGCATATC
>JAMWET010002022.1:0-35000 GCA_024036415.1 Prochilodus magdalenae | reverse complement strand
TACTAAGAAGTATTCAGTATCTAGTATGAATTATTCAGTATCTACTATAAATTATTAAGTGTCTAGTAAGTACTATTCAGTATCTAGTATGAATTATTCAATAACTACTATGAATTATTCAGTATCTACTATGAATTATTCAGTATCTACTATAAATGATTAAGTATCTAGTATGAACTATTTAGTATCTAGTATGAATTATTCGGTATCTACTATGAATTATTCGGTATCTACTATGAATTATTCAGTATCTACTATGAATTATTCAATAACTACTATGAATTATTCAGTATCTAGTATGAATTATTCAGTATCTACTATGAATTATTCAGTATCTACTATAAATAATTAAGTATCTAGTAAGAACTATTTAGTATCTAGTATGAATTATTCGGTATCTACTATGAATTATTCAATAACTACTATGAATTATTATGTATCTAGTATGAATTATTCAGTATCTACTATGAGTTATTCAGTATCTACTATGAATTATTCAGTATCTACTATGCATTATTCAGTATCCAGTATTAGTTATTTAGTATCTAGTATAAAGTATTCAGTAACTACTACGAATTATTCAGTATCTACTATGAATTATTTAGTATCTACTATAAATGATTAAGTATGTAGTAAGAACTATTTAGTATCTAGTATGAATTATTCAGTATCTACTATGAATTATTCAATAACTACTATGAATTATTAAGTATCTACTATGAATTATTCAGTAAATACTTTGAAGTATTCAGTATCTACTATGAATTATTCAGTATCTACTATAAATTATTAAGTATCTAGTATGAGTCATTTAGTATCTAATATAAAGTATTCAGTAACTACTACGGATTATTCAGTATCTACTATGATTTATTCAGTATCTACTATAAATATTTCAGTGTCTACTACAAATTATTCCGTTATTTTTATGAATTATTCAGTAACTATTTTATGTTCCTGTATGTTTCTCCCAGATGATGCTCCTCAGGGACCGAGGCAGGCCACATTGTTCTCCATCCTAGCTCCCAGCACACCTGTATCCGGCATTTTGCTCTTGATTGTTTGGTTCAGCTGTACTGGGAGCTGGGATGGAGCAAAAAATGTGGCCTGTCTGAGGGTCCCTGAGGAGTGGGCTAGAAAATACTGACCCAGATACTAATCCTCCGCATGCGTACATATCTGTATATATATATATACACCTCTCCCTCTTCTCAGTTTTGGTTCATTATTTTCTCACTGCACAACATTAATAGACAGCATATGATCATTAACAGACACCATACAAACATGTACAGACAGCCTATGAACAGAAGATCTCCTCCAGCAATTCTTCAGCGAAAGATCAAACCTGCCTAGTTTTCTACCTACCACACACAAAGTCCATTAGCTGGAACATTTGCCTGGTGTCTGAAGTTTGCTTCTTGTCTTAGGCACTGGGGCTATGAAGCTAATGTAGCTATGAGGTTTGTAACGAGCACTATGCTAACTCCTCTCTTTGCCTAAATCATCCTGAATTTGCCTCTAACTGTGTGGGGATGCTAAGTAATCTCAAATAAGCTTGATACTGTTGTCTAGAAATATGGGCAAAATGCAACCAAAGCTGCTTCCTGATGAGTGCTATACGGCATACAGCATGCAATCATGTAAATCTGTTCTTAGATAAGCTTAGGCATTAGATACGCTATTAGATAGCTTTAGCAAGTGCCCCAACAATCCATGTTAAAACCCACCTGTAGAGGCTAATGTTATACCTATATCAGTCTTCTGTGGTAAAAAAACCTACCAAATGTTTTAGCCTTGGCGTGAAGAAGAAGATCTAGGAAGCATAGCGCTTTGGATGCAAGTTCTTTTACTGAATACAGGAGCGGTGTAAAAGGCCACCAGCACTGCCTGAAACGACTGAGAAGCAAGCAGGTCACCAACAGCCATGCATCTTCTGTACATGGCAGACAATAACACTGGCCCAACTACCCCACAGCCCAGCACAGAATGCCTGCTGCAAATTCTATGAGTAGAGTACTTCCCATGGGCCTTTGCGCATCCACAGATGCATGTGCCAACAGCAGGATGCTACACTTTCTCAAAGCCTGAGCAGAGTCCCTGGGGCTGCAGGGGCACACTGCCTCCACCCACTACCCAGCACGCTCGCCACCCGCCCAAAAAAATAAAAAGAAGTTCTTGGAGACTTACTTAAATGCAACATCCTTTCATTGAGCACATTCTTTGTAGCATGTGTATAACAATATCTATATTTCAACTGCTAAACAAATCTGCAATTTCAGAGAATGCAGTGACATTTGATGGTGGGGGTGGAGGGCGGATGTACACTGTTAAAAAGGTATCAGGTTTGGACTGGGGGTGGGTGGGTTTTTTCTCATTGCCCATACAGGCTGGAGTTCCTAATGTGGTGATGATGCCAACTATAGATTGACACACGACTTCAGATGTCAATAGTACCCTAGAATCAAGACACAAATTACAGTGACCTCTTGGACCTCCTGAATGTCTCAAAATCACAATTCGGTGGCTCCCTGAAAATAAGCTTATTAGGACATCATGCTGTCTGTTAGGATAAAACAGATTCTCAAAAACACATTCAGGGAAAGGTCAGTGTTTACATGCTTGAGCCACCAAACCACAAGCTTCTGTGCTTGGTATTTTTAATTAGCTAGAGCTGGAGCACTAATCTGCGTCAGGATGGTGCTGTAGCAAACTGGTTCACCATTCTAACTTAGCCTAGGATGCTCAATTTTCCCAAAAGACTGATGGAAAGAGTGACTTGTTGCTTGTTTCTTAAACCAAAGACAGAAGAGTATGTGTGTAAACCTGGGTTCACACTATTAGGTGACAGAACTAGCGACCAGTCATCTCCTACAGCAGTGCCCCATTTGTTGCTGTGATTTAACAACAACAGCAAAACGACACCACCACAGAGCGACAAGCTTATGACCGCTGTTTTTTCCTTTCCCAGTTAATATGATGCAGCTTTGCACATATACAACCTAAGAAGAACGGAAGAAGGAAGAAAGTAGTGGATACTGTTGATATGATCTCTCTCTGGTGAATTAGCTCACTCAGTATCTAGCTAGGTTAGCCAGCATGCTAACAGGACAATAAAGCTAGCCACAAATGGAGGGAGCTAGGTTTTCATACAAATATGCGCTTTTGAAACTGACCTAGCCTTTTTGGACCTTTTATACACCCACCCGCGACAATGTAAGCGACCTCGAACACACCCACAAGAGACACAACTTGGGCAAACATGTAGCCTGCTAGTGTGAAGGTAGGGTAATATGTAAGTTAATGTGTGAAAGAGTGGAAAACAAAACTAGAAAAGAGGAGTTCCAGACAAAAAAATGTCAAATCAAACATTTTTGCCAGTGCTGCTATGGTGAGCAGGCAGCTAACATCGCCACCCACCCCAGAATACCAGGGGTATTTCCCACACAGGTTATGGGGGAAAAGGCCCCAAACAGGCTAAAGTTTAGGGAATCATCTGCTTCATCTTCTGAATTAGACTGATGACTTTTCATCAGTGTCCAATGAAAAGTCTCTAAAAGAGTCTGTGGCACACTACTACACTGTACACTGCATACTACAGTAGTACTGTACACTGTATACGCCCCATGTGTGTGGTATACATTACAGTAACAAGTTCTGACCTACAGTGTAGTATACTAATACAGTCACATGACCAGTTACCTCACATTTACCTCAGAGCTGTTATTACTGTATCCACTGTTTAGAGCTAGCTGCTGCTAACACTGCTCAGTTCACCTGAAATACGGTTAGCCTAGCTGTTAGCTCCCCTCGGCTATTTCACTCTAAAACTGATCCTCTAAAGTGAGTTCATCTTTTATTAATCTTCAGACCTGTATATTTAACTTTCTGAGGCTCATTCTGATGAACACACACACCACTACAATCACTACACCCACACTTATACTCGGAGTTGGCTGTGTTTTGCTCCCCAGTGTTACCCGCCGCCATTCTCTCTGGCTGAAGTAGGCTGAGAGCTGGTAAAGCCGTGGTGCATGATGGGATGCAGTAGACCATGAAGATAGCTGTTCAGCGTATACTAGAACATCTTACTGGACTAGGACACCATCTGGTATCTTCAGTGCACTAGAGATCTTCAGTTTAGTCACATACTACATACTACATACTACTATTAGGCAGATTTAATACAGGAGCAGTATACAGTATGACATTTCATAACAATGGCTGTATTCGAAATGGCATACTACTATACTTCACTGCATTTGCCAAAGTAGCCCAACTCCTCTAAGCATAAACACTAATACAGGCTGATTTGGTGCACTAATTCTCTGGCAGCTCCCAGTCCTCAGGGTGCTAGTCGCTTGTGTCTGTACAAAACGCTGAAGCTCATTTGTGTATGTATTGTCTTTTTAAGTTTTAGTGTGGACATGCTAATCACCCCTATACCGAAATAGGCTACTTTGAGGAACAAACACTTCAGGTTTTCTAAACAACCTTTCAATAGGACGTGTGAGTCTGGTAGAGAAAAAATTTTAATTATATGAAGGTTATTTACAATCACAAAACTCTTTTTCAAACATGGTTCTTTAGGGAACCAAAAGAGGTTTCTCTATGGTATGGCATATCTGGACTTATCTCATATCTCCTTATCTTATCTGGTATGTTCAGCTAATGCTTGCACGGGTGAAGGAGATGACAAGTGACACATGAAAAAGCCATAAAGCCATCCAAAGCTGTTCAGTTCCCATCAAATCTCGTTTTGAATTTACTTACCGACCTGTTTTTAAGCCTTAGCGGAGTCATTTACAGGACCTAGCATCTGTTGTAGCAGCAATACTATCTACTAAAGTCTGCATGAAGGATGTTCAGACATCCGTTTGTAGACATTTGACAGTATCTTTTAAATACCATGTGAAATAACTGGGAACTGTGCGGTACTGAATTGTGGAGCTATACCGGTAAACTGTTGTCCGTTTCTGTGTTCAGGAGTTTTTAGGGGGTCCTGAAATCATGGCTTGATAGCGTACTGAAGCCATACTTAGCATGACCACTTCTTGCTAACATCATAATGTTATAAACACTAGAGTGCATTAGCATCCGTTGGGCCCTCTGGCTTCCGTTATGGTTTACTGGCCTTCCTCAGACAATGCCTGCTTTGCCACCCTCAGCTAGGCTAATGGTTTAATCAGGTATGCGGTACCTGGAAGTAGCCAAGCTGGCTGGCTTAAAGACCATGCAAAATAAGCATGTTGTGACTTTTGGTAATACATTAGCTGGGACCGCTACTTGCAGAACAGGGCTAACAGGCTATAGGCTACTACCTTAGAACTGAGAACCATTTGCCCTTGCAGGCAGAGGTCTTCCACATTTAACCTATCTGTGCTGTGAACCACCCACACGCTAGTAAACACCCACACTAGAGGGTAGTGAGCACACTTGCCTGGAGCAGTGGGCTACCCTATATACAGGCTCCGGTGAGCAGTTGTCTTTGCTCAAGGACACTGGCCTTCTAGTCACAAGCCTGGTCACACATCCTCCAGCCCATGATTGCCCCAACTTTGCCGTTAGCTTATGCTAGCTACACTCTGCAGAGAACCGAAATGGCTGTTGCAGACTGAGGGGAACGAGGTGGGTTCTCTGGTGGCTCAAACATGTACCTTCCAGAAAAGCTGCTGGATGGAGCGTCTATTGTTCAGTTTTATATGTTTGGAGATTGTTCTAGCCATTTGGATTTGGCTGGGTGGTGGAACAAACTCAGAGCACATGTTCATTACTGCCTTAGACGGACTATGAACGCCACATCATAACTCCACATTATTTGTAAAGCAATAAGCACTGTGTTAAAACAGGTGCGCAGCTGTCCAGGCTTTTATTTCTGTGTTCAGTCCACATCCTGTAAATGTGTTTTGCTCATAATGGAGCCAGAACTTTGCATGTACTTCAGTTTCTCTTTGTGATACAGACGCTTGTTCATGCTGCATCTGCTAATGGATGGAAAAGTTGGAATTCAGAGTGGAGAGCGAGAGAGAGTTAGAAACCCTGAGCGCAGACTCAAGATGGAAGGCCAGTGTTATCTGTATGATATATGCTGCAATGGTATTCATCTCAGTTTTGCTGGAGAACATCTGGAGACTGGGGTTTTTGGTTTATTGCCAAAATTGTTCACTACTAGTTCACTACTGTCTGTAGCATACAGCACTGTGAACAAGAGACCAACATTTATTTACTCCACTGAATGTGTTTGGGGTTATTTGGATGGTGGGAAGAAGCAGAACGTGCTGAACTAACACCAAAGACTGAACGTTTTTGAAGTTTGGCAGCAGCAGAGCCAGTAGTCCCTGTACCCTCACTACACCACTACTACCCACAATTGACTGGAATATTAACACCATGATACTCGAATATCATTAAAACCCAGGGGCCCACATCTTACGTGTTTTATTTCCCCGCCCCTTGGGGTTAACTTATATCATTTGTGTGGCTATGTGCACCAAACGTGGCCATGGTTTATTGTACACAACCATTTTCCAGCCTCTCTTTATGCTTTATAACAAAACAGGCTGTTCCTGTGCCTTTAAGACCGTTCTCTGTTCCGATTGGCTGTCGTGTATTAGGCCTCGCTCAAAAACCACTTAAGAGCTGAAACACTCAATGGAACTTTATTATATAAGTGGGCGGGGCTAAACTGCAATAGGGTGGGTATATGTAGACAAGCTGGTTCCTGTGACATCACAGAAGTAACAAATTCAAATCAAGCCTTTGCAGCACAGTTTCCAGATGTGCGCTGTATGGGGAGTGAAGGGGTGAATGTCTAATGCAAGTTTAACTTTCATTCATTCATTCATTCATTCATTCATCTTCCGAGCCATTTATTCTCCTGGGTCCTAAGGGGGGCTGGAGCCTTTCCCAGCAAATGGCAGGAAACTCTCTCCACCCCTGACAGAGACATAGCTAGGTTAAGACAGCTGCACGAAAAGTTACTCTAGGTCAACAGTGGCATTGCACAGGAGGGTTTCTAACCAGAGATGTGCATTAAATATGGAATACAGATTCCTGCTGCTTTATTATAAATGATGAATTAGGCACATGACTGTATTCTGGATGTTTTATTGATATCACAAAACCCAAAATGCAGTCCTAGTTTATGTCCGGGTAGGGAATGTTCCAGAAGAACCCTCTCTAACAACCCCCCCCCCCCCCCAAAACCACCCACCCCCCCAAAAAGACAAGCTATCATCATCACTTCTTTGCTCCAAGCATTGTCTGTAGGTTTTCCTCTGAAGTGGAGGGAGAAATCAAAGCACTATCTGGCTCCAGGTGCTGAAAGCGATTATGGTGTTGTTCTCTAATACCACCTCCAAAGCTCGATAACCAAGCTTCTGTTCTTCAGCCTCGTCAGCTCATCCTGCCCAAATGTTTCACTCCCCTTCTCCTCCTCCTCCTCCTCCTCCTCGTCCTCTCAGAAAGGCCATCATCTTCACGTTCTCTTTTTTTGCTTCCTTTTCATCTGTCGCCCATTTGCAGCCAGAGGCCTGAAAGGGAAGCTCGGCGACAGGGCCGTTTAAAACAGAAACGTCAACAAAGCTACATCGCCTGCCATCGACCCTCTCTATCGACCGTTTAACAGGCTGCACTCTCAAACCGGCCACATACAGTCCAGTCCTGACAACTGTCTGTAAAGCTCTTTGAGCTGCTAACAGTATAACAGGTGCGTCATAAATAAAAATGATGATGATGATGATTATTATTATTATAATGATTATTATTATTCCTACTACGGGGCAGTCGTGGGCTGGAGGTTAGGGAACCAGCCTTGTGACTGAAGGGTCGCCGGTTCGATTCCCTAAACTGACAGTAACGCCTGAGGTGCTCTTGAGTAAGGCACCTAACCCCCAACTGCTCCCCGGGCGCCGTGAATAGGGCTACCCATCGCTCCGGGTAAGTGTGCTCACTGCCCCCTAGTGTGTGTGTTCACTAGTGAGTGCGTATGTGGGTGTTTCACGTCACGGATGGGTTAAATGCGGAGACTAAATTTCCCCACTGTGGGATCAACAAGGGGTTAAAATTAATTAATTAATTATACAGTAATCACACTTAAACATTAAGTTTATCTGCAAATTTACATTTTGGCATTTAGCTGACGCTCCTATCCAGAGCAACTCACAAGGTTTATCATATTACAGGTAGACCAATGTAGAGTTAGGAGTCTGGCCAAAGGACTACTATTGATGTAGCACAGCATAGTCACCCAGATCAGGAATCGAACTCCAGTCTCCCCCATGGTACAGTAACTTCCTGGCGGGTAGTGGTGTTATCTGCTAAGCTACACCAACCACATTAAATTACAAATATTACTGGAAAATTTCATAACTTTACATGTTGGGGAATAAATAAACCTTAAGAAATAAAAAGGACCATATCTACCTGTGCAGGCCAAATGTGATGTTTTATATTCCCCCCAATGTGTTAATTTCAGTAAATAAGCAGTAATTGTGCATTACTAATTTGCATACACGTGTGTAAAGTTTAGAGTAAACATGCTAAATAGAAACCTTGGTAAATATCACAGAAGCTTTTTATATCCAGGCTCCAGAAGGAGGTGTGGGAGTGCGGTGCTGTTGGGAATGAAGATAAAGGTGACCAGGATCAATAACTGATACATTTAGACTGATATGATTCATATTTACTGAGCTACACATACAGAAGTCTGTCTCTCAGTATGGGGCGTCGGGCCACCATGTTTGCTAAGGATACACACCAGACGTCTCGGTATGGAGATGTAGAGGTTCCTAATGGTGTCCTGTGATAATCCAGGTACAGTGAAAACCATCACTGCTTCACTTATTCAGATCCACAGTACAGCTGCACTATGGAAGAGTCCTTTGTTAAGACTGATAGAGGTTTCATT
The DNA here is from genome assembly GCA_024036415.1 of Prochilodus magdalenae. Taxonomy (NCBI): domain Eukaryota; kingdom Metazoa; phylum Chordata; class Actinopteri; order Characiformes; family Prochilodontidae; genus Prochilodus; species Prochilodus magdalenae. The sequence goes on along the minus strand of JAMWET010002022.1, from coordinate 26,092 downwards.
ACTGTGTCATATATAGTGAGCAGGCCCTGCGGTGAGTCACAGTCATGCACAGACACAGACTGAAGGTCCAACTCGATGTCCAGATACAACCTTAACAAGTTAAAGAGCTCTCTTTGAATTCTCTTCCAGTCATCAAATTCACCCATTTAGAGAAATCTAGGAATCCAGTGTCAGATTGCGGTGCTACTGGGAAGGAAGATAAAAGTCACCAGGAACTATAAATGATATGGTATTGGCAATATTTATTGAGCTACACATACAGAAGTCTGTCTCTCAGTATGGTGTCGGGCCGCCATGTTTGCTAACCCAACACGCCAGACGTCTCGGAATGGAGTTGTAGAGGTTGCTAATGGTGTCCTGTGATAATCCATCCCATGCATCTTAAATACTTTGTGGTAGGGGTGGAGGTGGAGTGTGTAATCAGAGTAATGCAAGTCCTAAGTTTTAGTAAAAACCAGTAACTACAAACAGGAATCAAAAACACCAGAATTATTATAAACAAAACATTACTAGGAACAAGGAACACAGTAACAGAACAACCAACAGTGGGACAAAACACCTGGAACCAGGAACACCTGGGGGCAGGTGAGGGGCTTGACAGGAGGAGCTATAAACCAAGACAAACAGAAGCACATGGCACAGCCAACAAAAGGCAAATGGAAATAACAGAATGTCACACCAGGCCTCCTGGCCGTGTGACAACAAACCGTTGAAATAAACAGTGCTTCCACACACATATTCGTTGGGCGTTTCCACCAAGACAGGTCCACGCCAAGAGGACGAGTGTATCAATTTTGTCCAGCTTGAGGCTTAAACGTAGCCAGTTAAATGCCAGACCGCTAGCCAATTACGGTTATGTTGATGTACAGACCACATGGGCTGTTTCTAATTGGTGTAACTCATCATTTACAGGTGGTTTACAAGCGGCATGTAATTAGGTAAAATTTCTTCAGCTTGAAATTTGTTCAGGCAACATAGCTGTTGATGTAGACTGTTGTAAAAATTGCAGTTCTCTTACGATTTAAATTACGATTTCAGTATAAAAACTGTCAATCATTCAGCCCTACAGTCGAGGCAGTGCTACATCAAAGCCCACAGTGTCTCACTCAGGTCTTGAATTCCCAGTAGACTGGGATTGTATCCACTGCTGGTAGACCCGTATGACCGTACGCTTCCATACACCTGCAGACTCAGCTACTTCCTTCACACTATGGTCTTTGGCCACGCCCAAATACAGTCCCTCCTTTTAACGTCTGCTCTGGAGCCATTTTCCACACATGGAACGAGGTCCCGCCTGCTATTCCTGTGTATTGAAAACTCGGTTAAAAACTGTATAAATTATAAGTGACTGAACAGGTAATTTACTAGGACCTAATAACATTTGACCCAACCCCCAAAACTGGGATATCAATGCCCATGTTGTTTTGCATTCCTCAGATGTTGATTGTCATGATGATGCTGCTGTTAAGACTTCCTTCTAATGAATCTCTAGTATACACTTGGTTGGCGTGGCACAGCGGATAACACCACTACCCACCAGGAAGCTACCATTCCATGTGGGAGACTGGGGCTCGATTCCTGGTCTGGGTGACTATGCTGTGCTGCACCAATAAGAGTCCTTGGGCAAGACTCCTAACACTGCACTGGCCCACCTGTAATATGATTAACCCTGTAAGTCGCTCTGGAAAAGATGCCGTAAATGTAAATATACTTGCATTGCCTGCACTGTAGAACCGCACAATTCCACATTTTGGCTGCCATATGAAGGTTCTGCTTTGCCTGGAACTATTAACCCACTTCCCATCAAACAACTCTGAATGACCTTGTCTACATCAGAGCGTTTGGACAGGTGTGGAAATGCTGAATAATCAGTGGAACTTGAAATTCATTTGAAATTCAGTCATCTCCATTTTAAGGCCGGCAGGTTATTTACCATTAAAGACACATCCAATTTTCTTTATGGCGTGCTTTGGGCCCTGGCCAGTGTCTGTGTTTCTCCTGAGCTGCCGGTTCTCTCTGGCTCTGTGGGGCTTAGGCTCCAGTAGCGAGCACATGGCTGGAAGTGAATGTGCACGGGTAATGGAAGTGGGGCTGAGGAGGCTATTATGCCTTCTGCTGCCATGGACCATGTGTTATCACAACCAATTTGGAGGGACAGATTGCAGTGCAGGTACGAGTGGCTGACCTGCCGGCCCTCTGTTTATGTTTGTGTGTGTGTGTGTGAGAGAGAGAGAGCGAGAGCGAGCGAGAGAGAGAGAGAGAGAGAGAGAGACAGAGAGAGAGAGAGAGAGAGAGAGAGAGAGAGAGAGAGAGAGAGAGAGAGAGAGAGGGAGAGAGAGAGAGGGAGAGTGAGAGAGAGAGTAAGGAAATGCATCTCGTCCTGCCTGCTTTCATTAGTTTCCTCAACAGACTCACACACACACATACTACACCCATACACATCAAAGCCCCCACTACAGTTCACCATAGTATCATCTCCTCCGCCCCCTGCTGCTGTTAAGTGGAGGGTCACGGGATCATGCAGCACATGGGAGCCATGCTTTTACTGCAGAGACAGAAACGTGACAGAGCCTGCGCACCCAAACAGAAACAAACAGGAACTCTAAAGGATACATGGTGGCTGGTGCTGGCACTAACAGGATGAGTCATGAAGCCATCACTGTTTGCTGAATGTCTGAATTCGTGGCTGTTGGGTCAGTCATGTACAGAGATAAGGCCCGTCCTTGCTTACGTCACATGCTGAGTGCGAAACCAGAATCATTTGCATGTCTCGCTGTGTCTGACCTTCCCGCCAAGTTTCATTCCAGTCAGTTGATTCTCTCTGGTTTCAGATTTCGGTTGCTTTGTTCTGGGCCCAACTGTTTTTTGGTGATGAGTGTACATATAAGAATGACACCTTGGTAGTTTTGGATGGCTGTCTTTAACACTCAACATCTTCAGTTCACTGAACAAAAAATGAGCCACCTGTGACTGTGATGAACCCAATAGCATGTAATCCCCCCACGAGCATCAGTAACAGCTGGGACTGGATTGGGCATGGACAAGTTTCTGAATGTAGGCCACATCAGTGTTCAGACATTCTCGCATCAGAGAAGTGCACAGGTGGTCCAGATTTGGTGAATGCCTTCCCTGGCACAATTCCGAGGAGAATTCCCTGTAGGCTGGGATTTTATCCACTGCCGGTAGACCCATATGACCGTAAGCTTCCATACACCTGCAGATTCAGCTACTTCCTTCACACTATGGCCTTTGGCCACGCCCACATGCAGTCACTCCTTTTAGCCAATCATTAACATCTGCTCTGGAGCCATCTTCCACACATGGAACGAGACATTCCCTGCACCGTACCACCTCCTCTCAATCTATAGATCCTGTCACTCACAACCTTCAGGTATTTGTAGCCCCATCAAACTTGTGAAGGAGCCTAAATTAACTACCACCATAAACATGCAAGGTGACTTATTTTTTGTCTGGTGAGAGGTCATGATGGTGCTGAAGATCAAACCACACGACAAGCAGCTTCAATCTTTTCTTTGTCTTGCTGCTGGGCTGTACTACCCCCACCACTGGAATGACACTGGATGAGGCAGCTGCTGGCTCAGACTAAAAGTTATCATAGCAATTGCCTTGCAAAACCTTAGTAACCACCTGGGATAATACAACAACTGCCTAGCAGCACCAAAGCAACCACCTAGCAACACAGTACCAGCCACCTGAAAACACAATAGCAACCATCTGAGATACCATAACAACTGCCCAGTATAGCAACTGCCATATACAATATGTGGAACTCTTTTGACAACATCCTGGTAATCTCTGGAGATCTCCACTCACTCTCCATTTTCCTGCACCACTGACCATGTAGAAGCATTTTGTAGTTCTACAGTTACAGACTGTAGTTCATCTGATTCTCTGCATGCCCTGTTCTTCAATGGTCAGGACCCCCTCAACTTATTCAGTAGTAGCTCAGCAGTGAGGGTAGTAGAGGCCAGCAGCATCTTTACTGGGCATCCATCATGCCCTCTCCCTTGAAGCCTGGCTTTTATTTTAATGTATGGTCTTCCCTGATTTCTGCGAGAGCGTTCCAGGCGTCCAAGGCTCCCAGAACCAGGAACACTGCACACTCTGATGGAAAATACTGATCAAATCTCTTGTTGAGAATTTTCAGATGCTAAGATCCTGAGAAGACAAGCTCAGAAAGTGTACAGACTGCTGACATTTACGGCATTTAGCTGACGCTCTTATCCACAGCGACTTACAAGGTTAATCATATTACAGATGGGCCAATGTGGTGTTAGGAGTCTTGCCCAAGGGACTCTTATTGGTGTAGCACAGCGTAGTCACCTAGACCGGGTTGACCTGTTCACCACATGAAGGGAAGCATCTTAAATCTGCCCTGTTCCCCAAATGAGCACCCGAGTGGGAGCTTAGATCTGAAGCCACACAATTTGTCAGATAAGGTGAGTGTTTTGCAATGCAGTTCATTGAGATGCCTAAAAATGTCAGCCAGGTCGGCTTTTCACACACAGTCCCGCCTCTGCAAACAACTCTGCATTTGGAGAATTCTCTCCTCTCAGAAACATTCAGAGTTCCTCATGTAACTCGTACACTTGGCCCAAAGCATCCCCCCCACCCCCGAACGCCAGCGGATAAATAATCTTACCCTGAGTTTACAGCAATCTCAAAAGGAGAATTCTAAGATAAATCAAACAGATATAAGATCAATCCTTTGTTGCAGTGCGGCCTTAGCTACTATTTCATCCACTAGCTAGCTAGCCTCCAGTACTCTCACAGACACTCTTGCTCTTGTGCTGACCTTTCAAATGAATGAAATACCATGCGCCTGCTGGCTAGCGAGGGACAATTTGTTGTCAGGTGTCTTTTAGGTTGGAACCTTTGCTGGGTTTGACAGTTTGATACCGCACACCAGACTCAAACTTAGAGGCCATGATGGTGCAGCTGAAGATCAAACCACACGACAAGCAGCTTCAATCGTACTGTCTTTTCTTTGTCTTGCTGCTGGGCTGTACTACCCCCACCACTGGAATGACGCTGGATGAGGCTGCTGGCTCAGACTCAGAGTTATTATAGCAACTGCCTTGCAAAACCTTAGTAACCACCTGGGATAATATAACATCTGCCTAGCAGCATCAAAGCAATAGCAACCATCTGAGATGCCATAGCAACTGCCCGGCAACGCATCAGCAATCACCTGGGCAAATACCAGAGCAATTGCATAGCAACACCATAGCAACCATCGGGATACCATAATAACTGCATAGCAACACCTTAGCAACCACAATGAATCTCAGTCTAGCAGGGACAATGTGGTGTCCACAGCACAGCTGTGCCTGATCCACTCACATCAGCACCACACACACTAACACACCACCACCACATCAGTGTCACTGCAGTGCTGAGAATAATCCACCACCCACATGGTACCTGCTCTGTGGTGGTCCTGTGGGGGTCCTGAACAGGGTAACACAGGGTCATAAAGTAGACAGAGAAACAGCTGGGCCACAGTCTGTAACTGTAGAACTACAGAGTGTCCTATATGGTCGGTGGAGCTGATAAGATGTAGGCGTAGCAATTATCAGAAATACATATGCAGCTCTGTTTCTATTATTGGGGTATACCACTGACAGCATCGAAATCCACTCTTGTTTTCACATGCGCAAATAAAGCTGTAAATAGCGTGCAGTAAACCAGCCCCTGACAACAACAACAATCATCAATGATTGAATAACTCTCAGGCTAATCCGAATATCAAAGCAGGAATTATGCATGCTAGCTCTAATCCAGTGGCAGTACGGAATGGTGGAATGGTTCCTTGTGGAGGAAAACAGCTGCAGGCTGTATAATGAAAGAGAAAAACCCAAATGATGTGATCAGAGAGATGGTGAATGGGGCAGCCAGGCTCGTACAGCAGATATGAGTCAGTTTGTTCGTCGGGGGCTTTGACAGCTTCATGTACAGTGAAATAGCGGTCGTCTCCTGGGGTTTAAGGAAACACTCGGCACTGAGTCACTGGATACTCTCTAAACGTATCTGCAGAGCTGTGCTGTTTTTTAGCCCCACGCTGGTCACAGTGGGTGCCACTCTGGGTCTCGTAAATCATGCCTCGTGTTCTGCATTGCTGCAGTCAATTCACTGGAATACCCCAGAATAAGCCCAGATGATAATTCATAAGCAGTATTAATCAACCGAGTGGAAATCCATGTATACAGTTATAAGCATGCCGTATGTGTCATGTGGTCTGGTTTTCCTGCTGTAACTAAATTTTATGGAACCAGTTCATTAAAACTGTGAATTAATTTATGCGGCTGGAGCCAACGCCGCTTGTTTTCCTCAGTTCATTAGAGCGAATTGAGCATTTTGTGGCCATAATAAAAAGATAACATCTTCTGATTATTCGCTGCCCCTGAGGACAGGCGGCGTGCCGAACAGAAGCACCTGCTGGAAAAAACCAACCGCTGATGTTCATAACTAATAACTCACAGCAACTTCATTTACAGTGCTGTGAAAGGGGGGACCCTCAGAGACGTCCCACTGCACAGCTGTAAGTGTACGTTATTTAGTAGGCTAGCTGTATGCATTCAAACTTCCCATATGCACTTCATAGGCTAACTTTTGACAGGCGTTCCCTTATGAAACGATAATATATGGCAATGTACTGGAAAATATAGTGAAATATATTAAATAATATAATGTCATATATGGGAAACAAGTGCATATATTTTGCATATATTTATATAGTGATAAATATATTACAATATATTGTATAATACATAAGGAATTACCGCTTTTCATATATTGTATGTATGGTAGTACAATATATATTTACTTATATATTGTAATATATTTCATTTTATATGTAATAGACATCATATGTATTTCTCCTTATGTGTTTGCATATATGATAACATATACAGTTTTACATATGTGAGAATATTTCATACATACATGTGGCAATATACAGTATGTATATATTCTCACATATATAAAACTATATATATTATCATATATGCAAACACATATGGACACATATATATTATACTACCATACATACAATATATGAAAAGCGGCAATTCCTTATGTATTATACAATACATTGTAATATATTAATCACTATATAAATGCAAAATATATGCACTTGTTTCCCATATATGACATTATATTATTTAATATATTGCACTACATTTTCCAGTACATTGCCCTATATTATCGTTTCATAAGGGTTACTAGCTGGAAAGCTAAAAGCCAGATTTATTGTCGAAAACCAAAATACAAGAGTCAGAAACCAAACAAAGCAAACAATCAGGCAACCAAGTTAAAGGAAAAACCAGGAACAAAAACCCCCAAAGTACAAAACAGATTGATAACCGAATAACAAACAGAGAAAGACAGGAGGGAACGCTCAGCACGCAACAGAGAGTGCTGAGTCAAACAAAGGAGTACATATACAAGCTGGTGGATCACAAACAGGTGCTGCTGATTAGTACTCAGGAGAGGTTAACCGGGAAAGCAGTTTATGACTGGTGTTTAGCAGACACGTGATGGTGATGTCATGAGGTGGTGGATTGTGGGGATTGTAGTCTGGAGAGTCGGAGGTGGAAGGAGAACCTGGAGTCAACCTCAGTCATATGTAGTATATTGTACAGGTATGAACATCAAAGGTAGGTATGAACCTCTAGAGGTCGCCCTCTCCAGAAAACTGAGGCTTCATACTGTTCAACTGAAATGCTTTTAGCCTAGCTGTTAGCTCTCCTCGGCTATTTCACTCTAAAACTGATCCTCTAAAGACAGTTTGTCATTTATTCATCTTCAGACCTGTATATTTTAACTTTCTGAGGCTCATTCTGATGAACACATCCCCCACTACAACCACATTTACCTCAGAGCTGTTATCACTGTATCCACTGTTTAGAGTTAGCTGCTGCTAATGCTGCTCAGTTCACCTGAAATACAGTTAGCCTAGCTGTTAGCTACTCGACTATTTCACTCTAAAACTGAACCGCTAAAGCGAGTTCATCTTTTATTAATCTTCAGACCTGTTTATTTTAACTTTCTGAGGCTCATTCTAATAAAAACATCCACCACTACAATCACAACACCCAAATTTACCTCAGAGCTGTTATCACTGTATCCACTGTTTAGAGTTAGCTGCTGCTAATGCTGCTCAGTTCACCTGAAATACAGTTAGCCTAGCTGTTAGCTACTCGACTATTTCACTCTAAAACTGAACCGCTAAAGCGAGTTAATCTTTTATTAATCTTCAGACCTGTTTATTTTAACTTTCTGAGGCTCATTCTGATAAAAACATCCACCACTACAATCACAACACCCAAATTTACCTCAGAGCTGTTATCACTGTATCCACTGTTTAGAGCTAGCTGCTGCTAATGCTGCTCAGTTTACCTGAACTACAGTTAGCCTAGCTGTTAGCTACTCGACTATTTCACTCTAAAACTGAACCGCTAAAGCGAGTTCATCTTTTATTAATCTTCAGACCTGTTTATTTTAACTTTCTGAGGCTCATTCTGATGAACACACACCCCACTACAATCACTACACCCACATTTACCTCAGAGCTGTTATTACTGTATCCACTGTTTAGAGCTAGCTGCTGCTAACGCTGCTCAGTTCACCTGAAATACGGTTAGCCTAGCGGTTAGCTACCCTCAGCTATTTCACTCTAAAACTGATCCTCTAAAGCGAGTTCATCTTTTATTAATCTTCAGACCTGTATATTTAACTTTCTGAGGCTCATTCTGATGAAAACACACCCAAATACAATCACTACACCCACATTTACCTCAGAGTTGGCTGTGTTTTGCTCCCTAGTGTTACCCGCCGCCATTTTCTCTAGCTGAAGCAGAGCTGGTGAGGCCACGATGCATGATGGGATGCAGTACAACACAAAGCATACTTTATACTACTTTAAGGCTGAATTAGTACTTGAGAAGTATGAAGTATACCATTTCATATACATTAGCGATTTTTAATTTAAAGATTTTGGCAGGTTTATAAAATGATAAGCCACTGTAAGCAGTGCGTTGTAGTGATTTCACCACACGTTGAGTGTCTACTTTGCATGGCACTCTGCTTAACAGCATCTCGTACCTGTAATAAAATCACAGCCATGCTTGTTGCTTGGTTATTCCAGCGACCGAATTTTACAATCCACACCAAGTATAGCCTTTAGCCAGGGCAGTGTGGACAAAACGTCTGATGCTAGAGTGTTCTACAGACAAGGCACAAAGCAGAAGGAGGCTGGTGGCTTGAAGCGAACTGGAATGGCCTTCTTCCTCTTCCATCAAAGGGACTGTAGCTGTAATATGGCACAGGTTCACTACTTGGCTCCACTCTGAATAGAGTGCACATTCCCCCTTTTTAAGCCCAGCATGCTAAGAGGGCCCACCGCTATAATGGGCTTTTAGTGGGATGTGTTTAAAGGCATGCTAGAGTGTTGAGCTGCCAGGCAGTACAGCTGCCATTGTTGCATGCATAGCTCCACCCTCTGGCTCCCCATGGTTAATTTGAACACATAAACGGTTTATTATTGCTGTGGCTATAATAGCTCAAACATCTCGCTCTGCGGTCACCTTCCTGATAACCTGCTGCCCCTGGGGCACCTGCGAAAGACAGGGCTGCATTTTACACACCTGGAAGCACACCGGCTGCTTTTACCGTCAAACTCCCGGCGCTTTCTCCTCCTGTTTTCTTTTTTCTGTTCCCTTTTCTCGACGGCCAAACTTCAGAAGCCTTTTGTAGGCCACCACGAGTCCCAAGGCGGCAGATTACAGCAGGGACGTATCTCAGGGCCTCCAGGCTTGACGGCGCTTTTATAATTACAGTATTTCTGTTTTCCTTCCTCTCCGGCGGCAAGGTAAAGTGGCACGGATTTCTTTATAAATGCCGCCAGTTTGATTAGCGCTCCTAACAACCTGATTGCAATCTTCCACTTTCTGTCATGCATAAATTCTCTTGATTGAGAGGCGTACTGAGATGGTAATAGCAATAAAACCTGATTATAATCACAGTTTGTTTTATAAAAAACAATCAGTGTCATTCATGCCCAATCTAGAGAGCAGACTACTTCGCATCACTAATCAGCCAAGTGCTTACCTGTTGGAGGAGAACTCCAAAAACATGATAGGAAGCTAAGGGCGTACTCACACTAGGCGATCCGGACCCCGCTCAAGCACGTTTGACCACTGGTACTGTGCAAGAGTCGTGAAAATTCATGAAATCTGATTAAACATATTTATCTCAGCCATTTTGGATTTTGTTTTATTTGTGACAATTTTTATGAACATGTTGGTTAGAAGAAAACAGCCTTTGTCCCTGGCTTCTTGCTGCCCTCCAGTAGTCGCATGAGTTCCAACAAGAGCACCTGGTTTAATTTAAAGCCCCCAGGAAATCTAAATCTGTGTCCTCTTTTAATTAAGTTAATTTTGTTCCTCTGGGCCACAATATACGCTCACCATCAACAGAACAGCTGCACCCTGAAGGAGGCGGTGGTGTTAGGAAGATAAAGGTGACCAGGATCAATAACTGATGATAAATTTAGACTGATATGATCAATATTTATTGAGCTACACATACAGAAGTCTGTCTCTCAGTATGGGGCGTCAGGCCGCCATGTTTGCTAACAGTACGTGCCAGATGTCTCAGCATTGAGTTGTAGAGGTTCCTAATGGTGTCCTGTGATAACCATCCCATGCAGCTTGAGTATCCTCACACAGTTCCTGCAAATGGTGCGGTAGGGGTGGAGGTGGAGTAACACTTGACGTGTGGCGTATGACAACAAGCCGTTGGTGCTGACCACGGTGCCTCCACACACGGATTCGTTGGGCGTCTCCACCAAGACAAAAGCGGGACTCGTCACTGAAGATGACCCACTGCCGTTCTTAGTCACTCCATGACAGTCTGGCACCTCAACATTGTAGTCCTTTGTGAAGTTGACGCGATGTTAGGGTGGTCGTGGTAACGGTCTGTGTGCATGTAGTCCTGCATCGTGCAGTCGTCTGACAATGGTGCTGCCACTAACAGGATGACTCATGGACGGAATCACTGCTCACTGAATGTCTACAATTGCAGCTGTTGGGTCAGTCAGTCAGTCATTCCTTCTGGCTGCAGCTATTTGTGAGTGGACATATATGCCTTATGAATACATTCCCAAAGTCTAATACATACATTTCACCATATTTCTCTCCACTCCAGTCCACCATGTGGACTGGCCGGTTCTAATCCTGGGTAACACCTCTGTAAGCATTTCCCATAAGCGTTCATTGAGCAAAAGGTAGGAAACACCCCGGACAGGCCTCCAGTCCATTGCAGCGAAACCACAGTAATGATCATTCAAGTGGCTGTGTAGACAGCATACTCAGATTTCCTAGATCGGATAAGGGCCTCGAAATCTGACGAAAAAACCTGGTAAGGAAAGCTGGGCTTCAGCTCAGTAATCGGACCCCTTTCTCGGATTTCCTTCGGAATTCTCAGCCTGCGCTTCTGTGGAAGAGGCACTGAAACCAACAACATGCTCGAGGAAATCTCACCGTCATTCATCTTGTAAACAGCTTAATCCTACTATCCCAGCTCTCAGAGGGTAGAAGCCAGGGTACGGCCTCCACCAGTCCATCGCAGGCCAGATACAGAGACATACACATTCATGCAATCACACCTAGGGGGCAATTTAGCATCTCCACCTCACCAGACCACATGCCCTTGGACTGCGGGAGGAAACCCACGAAGACACAGGGAAACAGGCAAGCTCCACAGAGCGAGGAACCCGGACGCTCCGCCTGGAAATCAAACCCATTACTTTATGTAATATTCTTTCACCTATATTTCAGAATACATTGGCATTCTGGCTGTTCCTTTACCTCCAAAGCAGGACTCAAAGGATGAGAAGAATAGCCTCTAACCCGTTTATCCTCAGTCTAACGCTGCCCTCAGCCTCAGTTTGCACCAGGGTGGGAGGCATTTGATGCACAGCATCTGTATTTCAGCTCTTCAGTTGTTTGACTCGGTGATGGTTTCATCTTCGTCCAAATGATTTACAGTGTCTCGTTGAGCAGATATCAGATTTTTTTTTTTGGGGGGAGAGGGGGGAATAAGCTCGCACTGCTGTACAGAGACTCCGCAATGCTGATGACCTACATAGAGTCAGAAAAGGGGGGAAGCAGAGGAAGAGAGGGGAGGAGAGAGAGAAATACGAGGGAAGGAATATAGGTAAATGACGAGTTTAAAATGTCTCCTTGGGGGCAGGGAGCGCAGAGGAAAGCCAAAGGAAGACTTTGATAACGACGAGCGGACCCTGATATCTTTGGACACGGTCCGCTCAAAGACCAAAGGTCATCTTTCAGAAGTACAGTAGATGCATCATGATGCAGTGCTTGCGTTTGTCCCCTTCAATTGATCTGCCCTCAGAGCAGACAGTAAGTGTGCAGCAGCATTCTGTGAGGTAGGGTGTTTGCTGTCGCTGTATAAAGAGGATCCTCTGTTACATAGACTGCAGTAGTTTCTGAGAGAGCATGCAAAGCAATTCGGACCAGGAAGCTCCAGCGAACGAGGTCAAACACAGAACAAAAGTAGCTTAGGCTACCAGCTACCTGCTGCTAAAACAGTGCCAGATGGCACACGCCCCAAGATCAAGGCAACCGAGGGTCCATCTCACATCTATGGGCTTAGCTGCCAGACCACACCTAAAGTAAAGTAGTTTTAAATAAGGGTTATTTGAAAATTGGAGACCCCCTACAGTCGCAGAGTGTATTTCACTTTTACACCACTGTCGTAAATAGAAAGTGTGTTTTGAGACCCCATCATGTACGGCGTGGTTGATGTATCACTGGGCTTTGATTCCCTACCTGAGCAAGCACCCTACACTACACCAGCCCTCAGTTTTCAAGCAAGACCCCTAACGCTGCTTTTACCAGCCTGTGTAAGAAACGATCAAGGTGTAACCTGCTCTGGATGTGGGTGTTGCAGATCTTTGGGCGCTACAGGTTACATTCAAGAATTTGGTGGTCTCCATAGAGTCATAGAGTCCGGGGGGTCAGACTGTGAGAATAACTGTCGGAATTCGGCACAAGATCAGATAAGAACAAACCCTAAAAGCATGTAACACCTCCACAAGCCTGTCCAGGGTGTTTCCTATCTTCTGCTGGGATGGATTTTAGCGGGTACATGACCTAGAAGGATAAACTGTATAGAAGATGAATTCATTAATTAATGAATTGGATGGATGGATGGATGGATGGATTTTAGCTATACCGGGTGGACCAATAATAAATGTATGGGTCTAAGCCTGCTGGACGCAGTCATACCACACTGAAGTATCCATATGTTCTTTTTCTATGTCCTTATGTGATATCAATCCAAAACCATAATAATCTATTCATTTATTCATCTTCAAAACTGCTGATCCTTATGGGTTACAAGGGGTGTTGGAGCCTAGCCCACCGTTTATTGGTCGAAAGGCAGGCCTCCAGTTCATTGCAGCGAAACCACCATATCATGTAAACAGCATACTAGGATTTCCTAGATCGGATGAAGGCCTAGAAATCTGATGAAGAAACAGGAAGGAGCTGGATCTTAGCTCAGTAAGATGGTTTCTCAGCGCATGTAATCTCTTACTCTGATTTCTTTCAGAATTCTCAGTCTGTGCATGTGGATTCCTTGGCATTTCTAGATTGGATTAAGGCCTAGAAATCAGATAAAACCAACAAAAGAGCTGGATTTTAGCTCAGTAATCTGGTTTCTCAGCACATGTAACCTCTTACTCTGATTTCTTTCAGAATTCTCAGCCTGTACCTGTGGATTCCTGTGCATCCGGATTAAGGCCTAGAAATCTGATTTAAAAAAAGAGAGCTGGATTTTAGCTCAGTAATCTGGTTTCTCAGAGCATGTAATCTCTTACTCTGATTTCTTTCAGTATTCTCAGACTGCGTATGTGTGGTAACAGACCATGGTACTGGAAAGAACCACACAGCCTTTAACACAGCAACCACAAAATGGTGCTAGAACACCTTTGGGGACAGCACTGAAACCAACAACATGCTCGAGGAAACCTCGCTGTCACTCATCCTACTGTCCTAACTCTCAAAGGGAAGAAGCCAGGGAACACCCTCTGCCAGTCTGCCATCGGAGAGCAGATACAGGGACATACACGTTCACACACTCTTAATTTAGCATCTCTAGTTCACCTGACTGCATGCCCTGGATGTTGCCCGTGTGTATGCAGCAACAGCACCACAAAAATCAAACTACTGGACGTGCAGAGTAGAGTAGCCCCAGAATTAAAGGGTTAAAAGCTAAGAGAGAGCCTTTCTGGGCTGATATCCCAAACACACATCACCCTAAAGATCAGCCTCGCTGTCAGACAGAGGGTTCAGACGCAGCTCTTGCTGTCGTCACGCAGTGACCTCAGTTTCTAGAGAAGCCATGCCTGAGTATTTACTGACTCCTTAGGGAAGTTTGAAATGTCTCTGTGCAAACTTCTTCCTGGCTCCTTATAAACTTCTTATCGTCCTTTATTCAACAAACGACAAACGTTACAAATGAGAAATCAGCAGCAGCACTGGGTTTCCATTCAGAGCTCAGTGGTGGTCCCGGTTCCAGTACACTATGCTTGTTAACAGCTGCTGGATTTTGGATTTCTTTCTTTGTATTCCAAGACCTACGCTCATCATCAACCCAATAGTCCAGAAGGAGTCAGCTGACAAGAATGAAACTTGGTGGGTAGGTTTGACATTGTGAGACATGCGAACAGTTAAAGTTTCATGCTTGGCTGCACATGTGATAAAAGCAAGGACAGGCTTTATCGCCTGACCCAACAGCCAAGACACTCAGTGAGCAGTGATGCCTCCATGAGTCGTCCTGTTAGTGCCACCTCCATTGCAGACAGCTGCACCATGCAGGACTACATGGACCGTTAACACGACTGCCCTTAACACCACGTCAACGTCGCCAAACACCGCTATAGTGTTGTGCCAGACTGTCATGGAGTGATTTAGAATGGCAGTGCGTCATCTTCAGTGACGAGTCCCGCTTTAGCCTTGGTGGAGACGACCAACGAATCCGTGTGTGGAGGCACCGTGGTCAGCACCAAGATGAACGGTTTGTTGTCACACGTCCAGAAGGCCTGGTGTCACTCCACCTCCACCCCTACCGCACCATCTGCAGGAACTATGTGAGGATATTCAAGCTGCATGGGATGGATTACCACAGGACACCATTAGGAACCTCAACAGCTCCATACCGAGACGTCTGGCATGTTGGGTTAGCAAACATGGCGGCTTGACGCCCCATACTGAGAGACAGACTTCTGTATGTGTAGCTCAATAAATATTGATCATATCAGTCTAAATGTATCATCAGTTATTGTTCCTGGTCACCTTTATCTTCCTTCCCAACAGCACCGCAATCCCACACCTCCTTCTGGGTGCAGCTGCTCCTTTGATAAGTTGAGTGTAGAATCATTGGTGTAGAAAGTGCGGTAATTAACTAATCAAAGCCTCTTAAGTATTTACTTATTTGAACCCAGTGACGTTCCTGTGACTGGACAGTGAAGTAAACTACTGTGCAGTGTTAGTGGATGTTAGTATTGCACTCTCCTCTGCTATCCATTCTGCCAAGGCCAATACTGTAATAACGATTAGCAGGTGATGCATCGCGCAGCCCTAGCTTGTGCAACAGTTAGACGTTTCATAATTAATCAGTGGAGGCCGAGGGAGTCATTTCTTGCTGTCTGAAGTGACCCTTGTCAACAGAGTAATGATTTCGAGTGCTTCGGTGTGTACCTCGCTTGTTTCCTCTTCCCTCCGACTGTTACAGATCTCTCAGCAGCCCACTGCAGGCAGGCTACAACACGCTGCCGCTGTTAGTGATGAGGCAAGCTGAAGCAAAGATTTACCGACTGACCTGTCCACGAGTGTCAACCAAACACACACACACACACATGCAATCCAGGGAGGGGATTTATTCTCTGTATGAACTCACAGGGCTTCGATTATACCGTTTGTTATTAACCTGCAAAAAGTGTCATCAAAAGACGAGTGGAAATATCCTACCTCTGCTCTGTAGTGCTGCACCCATACAGCTCCAACACTGGCACTAAAACACAGTACCTCATACCTATGGGCCACAGCATAAAACTGAATGAACCTCCAGCAGGGTCAAAGTTCACTCAAAGTTCTTTCCACACATATGGACAAAACTGTGGGTGCCCTTTCGTTAAAGAGAAAGGAAAAGCCACAACGGTCAAAATAAAAAAGATAAAAGTAATAAATAAAATCTACTGAAAATCAACTAATGAAATCAGACAGTGCTTTGTGTCTGGAACAACACACGTGATTCGATGCATGCCGATTTAAAAATCAATGGGTTTTTATTTAACAACTGGACAATCAGATTCAGCAGCAACAAGACACATGTTGCCATAGAACGAGGATGAGGCATAAACACAGAGAGAGAGAGAGAGAGAGAGAGAGAGAGAGAGAGAGAGAGAGAGAGAGAGAGAGAGAGAGAGAGAGAGAGAGAAAGAGAGAGAGAGAAAGAGAGAGAGAGAAAGAGAGAGAGAGAGAGACAGACAGACAGACAGACAGACAGACAGAGGCAGACAGACAGACAGACAGAGAGAGGCAGACAGACAGAGAGAGAAACAGACAGAGAGAGAGACAGAGAGAGAAACAGAGAGAGAGAGAGAGAGAGAGAGAGAAACAGAGAGAGAAACAGAGAGAGAAACAGAGAGAGAGAGAGAGGCAGACAGAGAGAGAGAGAGAGAGAGAGAGAGAGAGAGAGAGAGAGAGAGAGAGAGAGAGAGAGAGAGAGAGAGAGAGAGAGAGAGAGAGAGAGAGAGAGAGAGAGAGAGAGAGAGAGGCAGACAGACAGACAGAGAGAGAGAGAGGCAGACAGACAGAGAGAGAGAGAGAGGCAGACAGACAGAGAGAGACAGAGAGAGAAACAGACAGAGAGAGACACAGAGAGAGAGAGAGAGAGAGAGAGAGAGAGAGAGAGAGAGAGAGAGAGAGAGAGAGAGAGACAGAGAGAGACACAGAGAGAGAGAGAGAGGCAGACAGAGAGAGAGAGAGACAGAGAGACAGACAGAGAGGGAAACAGAGAGACAGACGGAGAGAGAGACGGAGAGAGAGACAGAGAGAGAGACGGAGAGAGAGACGGAGAGAGAGACGGAGAGAGAGAGAGAGAGAACAATAAGGAGTCCAAAAAAGGAGGGATCCAAAGAGGAGAAGTCAAAAGAGAGAGAAAGTCAGGCGAAGAGGAGTCAAACCAGAGCAACACAAGGGAGACCCGCTCGGCACACAGACAGAGCGATACCTCACAGCAGCTGAGCGTTCGTTAGGGGTTTAAATGCAGTGAGGGGAATGTGTGACTGTGACATCAACAGGGAGTGAACTGGATGCGGCAGGACGACCCGGAAGCGTGACACTTTGGGATTGTGGTTCAATGGAATCATTTCTAACGACCTACTAATGAAACCGACCTGGACTGAAACGATGCCTCCCTGCCCTTAACATGTCCTTTCAACCTTCTGAGGCAGTCAAACTCACTGTAACAAGCTCTCACTGAGACGTCTGCATCTGTCCAGAGGTATTATCCTCCTCGTGAGCAAACTGCTCCACCTTTCATTCTCCAGATGCAGCAACGCCTGAGCCTCCACCATGTTTACAGTAGGTACAGTGTTCTTGTCTTTGTCTCCTTCATTTCTGCCTCTGTGGATATGGAGCTGATGTGACTGGCCAAAAAGTTCCAGTTTTGTCTCATCTGTCCAAAAGACCTCCTGCCGAGAGACATTATGGCTTGTCAATATGCATTTTGGCCAATTCCAGACACGCATTTTTATTATTCGCTTTCAGCAGTAGCTTCCTCGTCGTCTTCTTCCATTTAAGTCCTTTAAATTAAGTCCGTTGTCCCGGGCTCTTAGGTTACCATTTGTATTATCTGTCTCTTCAGTTTCCCATCAGTTTTCCTCTTGTGGCCGTGTCCTGGGAGTTGGCCACAGTCCCGTAGACCCTAACCTTCTGAATAAGTGCAGCTGTAGTAACAGGAACATCAGGCTGCCTGGAGACGGTCTTCCAGCCTTCACCTTTAACAAGCTGGTCTATGAAGTTCTACTGACCTCTGAGAGAACTCTCTCCTCAGCTGTCTGTGCTCCAGGTTCAGAGTGCTACACACCATGATACCAAACAGCACAGTGACTGCACCTCACCCTTTAAACAGGCAGACTGACTGATCAGTAGTTTGGAGACACCTGTGACGCTAATTACAGGACACACCTGCGTTTAACATGTCCCTGTGGTCAAACTGTTTTCAGTCTGTTCTTGGGGTGCCATCATTTTAGCCCAGGCTGTTGTTTAAAACGAGTCTGCTGAACCACAGTTCAAAAGCAGTGTCTGATTTTCAGTAAACGTTTATTCATTATTACTTTTATCAGTTTTAAGTTATTCCAGTGACCATTGTGGGCTTGTCTTTCTTGAACAGAAGGGGTGCCAATAATTTTGTCTGTGCATGTATGTTCTGCAGTAAACACGCATTTTCCATTTAGCTGAGGCTCGTATCCAGAGCGACTTACATGGTTAATACAATTACAGGTGGGCCAGTGTAGGGTTAGGAGTCTTACCCAAGGGCTCTAATTGGTGTAGCACAGCACAGTCACCCAGACTGGGATTTAAACCCCAGTCTGCACATGTGGTAGTGGCACCATTATCTGCTGAGCTACACCAACCACATGCACCACCAACCACATGCTCAATGTGACTCATTCTTATTTCTTATGACTAATTTTATGTACAGACTTTGTGTTTTTCTTTTGGCAGGTAATGTCTACTTGTTATAAAACCTAACACAGTGTCACACCTGCTGGCTCTCCTCTCATCCCCAATCTCCTGGACTCCGTTTCCCATAATCCACCACTTTAAGACATCACAGTCACATGTCCACCATCTCCCAGTCCCACTCCGTCTCTCGAAACCAGGAAGTAGGTACACGGAGCTAAAACGCTCAGGATATGGCAGTGTTACTGTGGGGCTTATATGGCGAGAGTAAATGAGTGACAGCTGGAGCTAAAACTCAGGTGACCTAGAGCGAATCGGGTTGGGTGGCTGGGGGCATGTGTGTGTGACATCATCGAGTGATGCCCTCTGGGAAGTTGAGTATAGGAGAGTGAAGGATATACAGGGGTTGTACAATGAAACTGAAACACCTGTCATTTTAGTGTGGGAGGTCTCATGGCTAAATTGGACCAGCCTGGTGGCCAATCTTCATTAATTGTAAGAGCAGAGTGTGAAGGTTCAGTTAGCAGGTAAGAGCACAGTCCTGCTCAAAATACTGCAATGCACACAACATTATGGGTGACATACCAGAGTTCAAAAGAGGACAAACTGTTGGTGCACGTCTTGCTGGCGCATCTGTGACCAAGACAGCAAGTCTTTGTGATGTATCAAGAGCCACGGTATCCAGGGTAATGTCAGCATACCACCAAGAAGGACGAACCACATCCAACAGAATTAACTGTGGACGCGAGAGGAAGCTGTCTGAAAAGGGTGTTCGGGTGCTAAGCCGGATTGTATCCAAAAAACATAAAACCACAGCTGCCTAACTGACGCTGTATTGGCCGCAAAAGGAGGCCCTACACCATACTAATAAATGATTGTGGTCTAAAACACCCCTGTGTGTGTGTGTGTGTATGTATATATATATATATATATATATATATAGTAATCACTAACATAAATTAACATATCATAATGATAAAATATACTTTATTGCAGGGTAGAAAATGGAAGACTTTTAAAACAGAGATTTAATGTGCCTTTTAAACACACGTTTTAATGTTAACACATCGTCACTGTCCAAAGAAAAACATGTATCTCCATTTTTGTTGATTTTTATTTTTATGTCTCATTTGATCACGAGCTGCTGTTTACACTGTGTGTGAATTTCATGAAGAATGGACCGACAGAAACGGGAAAGACGTCTGGTTCCATTGACTTGCATTCAAATTAAACAAGGTTTTTGGCCTCTCCTATAAAGTTGCCATTTTGGAGATACATGTTTTTCTGTGGACAGCGACGATATATTTAACACAAGCCCAAACCGTGTTGACTAACACAGAGAGTGCCTTGTTAATTAACACATCATTTCTGAGTGTGAACAACTTTTTTTGTCTAATGATCAGCACCTTTATCTTTACAGGCATTCTGTAGCTGTAATAACAAATGAGCAACACCTTGACGTTTTGAAGTATTCGGGTCAAACCTGCGGAAAAGCCGAGCCTTCTTCTGCTCTCCTGGAAGGCTGCTACTCCCTAGCTTCATCAACAGTGGGAACAGCGGGAGGATTTCTCACAGCCGAGATGAAATATTTATTTGGACGAGGATTGTAAAGCAGTCTACGTTACAGAATATGACCTTTATAGCAGCACTGAGCCGACTCCTGAAACAAGAGGCACTTAGGAATGGTAAACTGTACACTAGCACGGTTTTACTGCAGCTGTCATATTCATCTTAAACACTACTAGACCTGGATTCGTTTTCCCAGAGGAGGACGCAGAGTACAGTGAGATCTGACTGTGCGGTGGTTTTCAAATAAAGTGTCTGAGTAATCTCCCCAATTTCCCATTTACTATGGAGGCAGACTACATCAATACCCAGTAACAGAAACAACCGCACACGGCTGAGTGCATTAGCAGATATCATCACCTTAGAGTGGACTGGAACAGTCAGCCGAACCCAGACATTACTGTCAGACTGTAAACACTACACACGCTGCAGATTCATACTGGATTATAATCCCTCCACAGTTATTACCGTCAGACTGTAAACGCTACACACGCTGCAGATTCATACCGGATTATAATCCCTCCACAGTTATTACCGTCAGACTGTAAAAGCTACACACGCTGCAGATTCATACCGGATTATAATCCCTCCACAGTTATTACCGTCAGACTGTAAACGCTACACACGCTGCAGATTCATACCGGATTATAATCCCTCCACAGTTATTACCGTCAGACTGTAAACGCTACACACGCTGCAGATTCATACCGGATTATAATCCCTCCACAGTTATTACCGTCAGACTGTAAACGCTACACACGCTGCTGCAGATTCATACCGGATTATAATCCCTTCCACAGTTATTACCGTCAGACTGTAAACGCTACACACGCTGCAGATTCATATCCGGATTATAATCCCCTCCACAGTTATTACCAACTCAGACTGTAAACGCTACTACACTACACACTGCAGATTCATACCGGATTATAATCCCTCCACAGTTATTACCGTCAGACTGTAAACGCTACACACGCTGCAGATTCATACCGGATTATAATCCCTCCACAGTTATTAACGTCAGACTGTAAACGCTACACACGCTGCAGATTCATACCGGATTATAATCCCTCCACAGTTATTACCGTCAGACTGTAAACACTACACACGCTGCAGATTCATACCGGATTATAATCCCTCCACAGTTATTACCGTCAGACTGTAAACACTACACACTCTGCAGATTCATACCGGATTATAATCCCTCCACAGTTATTACCGTCAGACTGTAAACGCTACACACGCTGCAGATTCATACCGGATTATAATCCCTCCACAGTTATTACCGTCAGACTGTAAACGCTACACACGCTGCAGATTCATACGGGATTATAATCCCTCCACAGTTATTACCGTCAGACTGTAAACGCTACACACGCTGCAGATTCATACCGGATTATAATCCCTCCACAGTTATTACCGTCAGACTGTAAACGCTACACACGCTGCAGATTCATACCGGATTATAATCCCTCCACAGTTATTACCGTCAGACTGTAAACACTACACACGCTGCAGATTCATACTGGATTATAATCCCTCCACAGTTCTTACCGTCAGACTGTAAACGCTACACACACGCTGCAGATTCATACCGGATTATAATCCCTCCACAGTTATTACCGTCAGACTGTAAACACTACACACGCTGCAGATTCATACCGGATTATAATCCCTCCACAGTTATTACCGTCAGACTGTAAACACTACACACGCTGCAGATTCATACTGGATTATAATCCCTCCACAGTTATTACCGTCAGACTGTAAACGCTACACACGCTGCAGATTCATACCGGATTATAATCCCTCCACAGTTATTACCGTCAGACTGTAAACGCTACACGCGCTGCAGATTCATACCGGATTATAATCCCTCCACAGTTATTACCGTCAGACTGTAAACACTACACACGCTGCAGATTCATACCGGATTATAATCCCTCCACAGTTTTTACCGTCAGACTGTAAACACTACACACGCTGCAGATTCATACTGGATTATAATCTCCTCCACAGTTATTACCGTCAGACTGTAAACACTACACACGCTGCAGATTCATACCGGATTATAATCCCTCCACAGTAGTTACCGACAGACTGTAAAACACTACACACGCTGCAGATTCATACTGGATTATAATCTCTCCACAGTTATTACTGTCAGACTGTAAACACTACACACGCTGCAGATTCATACTGGATTATAATCTCTCCACAGTTATTACCGTCAGACTGTAAACACTACACACGCTGCAGATTCATACTGGATTATAATCCCTCCACAGTTATTACCGTCAGACTGTAAACACTAACACACGCCCCCTGCAGATTCATACCGGATTATAATCCCTCCACAGTTATTACCGTCAGACTGTAAACACTACACACGCTGCAGATTCATACCGCTGGATTATAAATCACTCCACAGTTATTACCGTCAGACTGTAAACACTACACACGCTGCAGATTCATACTGGATTATAATCCCTCCACAGTTATTACCGTCAGACTGTAAACACTACACACGCTGCAGATTCATACTGGATTATAATCCCTCCACAGTTATTACCGTCAGACTGTAAACACTACACACGCTGCAGATTCATACTGGATTATAATCCCTCCACAGTTATTACCGTCAGACTGACTGTAAACACTACAGATTCACGCTGCAGATTCACATTACTGGATTATAATCCTTTCCACAGTTTAGTCATTACCAGTCCAGTCAGACTGTAAACACTACACACGCTGCAGATTCATACTGGATTATAATCACTCCACAGTTATTACGTCAGACTGTAAACACTACACACGCGGCAGATTCATACTGGATTATAATCCCTCCACAGTTATTACCGTCAGACTGTAAACACTACACACGCTGCAGATTCATACTGGATTATAATCCCTCCACAGTTATTACCGTCAGACTGTAAACACTACACATGCTGCAGATTCATACTGGATTATAATCCCTCCACAGTTATTACTGTCAGACAGTAAACCCTACACACGCTGCAGATTTATACTGGATTATAATCGCTCCACAGTTATTACCGTCAGACTGTAAACACTACACACGCTGCAGATTCATACTGGATTATAATCACTCCACAGTTATTACCGTCAGACTGTAAACACTACACACGCTGCAGATTCATACTGGATTATAATCCCTCCACAGTTATTACCGTCAGACTGTAAACACTACACACGCTGCAGATTCATACTGGATTATAATCCCTCCACAGTTTATTACTGTCAGACTGTAAACACACTACACACGCTGCTATATTTCATACTGGTATTATAATCCCTCCACAGTTATTACAGTCAGACAGTAAACACTACACACGCATCAGAATATAAGGGGATT
Source organism: Prochilodus magdalenae (assembly GCA_024036415.1). NCBI lineage: Eukaryota > Metazoa > Chordata > Actinopteri > Characiformes > Prochilodontidae > Prochilodus > Prochilodus magdalenae. The sequence goes on along the minus strand of JAMWET010002022.1, from coordinate 2,344 downwards.
ATCAACACTCCACAGTTATTAACGTCAGACTGTAAACACTACACACGCTGAAGATTCATACTGGATTATAATCCCTTCCACAGTTATTACCGTCAGACTGTAACACTACCACACCGCTGCAGATTCATACTGGATTATAATCCCTCCACAGTTTTACCGTCGTCAGACTGTAAACACACACACACGCTGCAGATTCATACTGGATTATAATCCCTCCACAGTTATTATACCGTCAGACTGTAAACACTACACACGCTGCAGATTCATACTGGATTATAATCCCCTCCACAGTTATTACCGTCAGACTGTAACACACTACACACGCTGCAGATTCATACTGGATTTATAATCCCTCCACAGTTTATTACCGTCAGACTGTAAACACTACACACGCTGCAGATTCATACTGGATTATAATCCCTCCACAGGTTATTACCGTCAGACTGTAAACGCTACACACGCTGCAGATTCATACTGGATTATAATCCCTCCACAGTTATTACCGTCACACTGTAAACACTACACACGCTGCAGATTCATACTGGATTTATAATCCCCTCCACAGTTATTACCGTCAGACTTGTAAACACTACACACGCTGCAGATTTCATACTGGATTATAATCCCTCCACAGTTATTACCGTCAGACTGTAAACACTACACACGCTGGCAGATTCATACTGGATTATAATCCCTCCACAGTTATTACCGTCAGACTGTAAACACTACACACGCTGCAGATTCATACCGGATTATAATCCCTCCACATTTTATTTACCGTCAGACTGTAAACACTAACACACTCTGCACAGATTCATACTGGATTATAATCCCTCCCACAGTTTATTACTGTCAACCGTAAACACTACACACGCTGCAGATTCATACTGGATTATAATCCCTCCACAGTTATTACCGTCAGACTGTAAAACACTACACACGCTGCAGATTCATACTGGATTATAATCCCTCCCACAGTTATTACCGTCAGACTGTAAAACACTACACACGCTGCTGCAGATTCATACTGGATTATAATCCCTCCACACAGTTATTACCGTCAGACTGTAAAACACTACACACGCTGCAGATTCATACCGGATTATAATCCCTCCACAGTTATAACCGTCAGACTGTAAACACTACACACGCTGCAGATTCATACTGGATTATAATCCCTCCACAGATATTACAGTCAGACTGTAAAAACTACACACGCTTGCAGATTCATACTGGATTAATAATCACTACACAGTTATTACCGTCAGACTGTAAACACTACACACGCTGCACAGATCATACCGGATTATTAATCTCTCCACAGTTATTACCAGTCCAGACTGTAACCACTACACACGTCTGAGATTCATACTGGATTATGATCTCTCCACAGTTATTACCGTCAGACTGTAAACAGTACACACGCTGCAGATTCATACTGGATTATAATCCCTCCACAGTTTATTACCAGTCAGACTAGTGTAAACACTACACACGCTGCAGATTCATACGGGATTATAACTCCCTCCACAGTTATTACAGTGTCAGACTGTAAACACTACACCACACCTGCAGATTCATACCGAATTTATGATCCCTCCCAGTTTATCACCGGTCAGACTGTGAAACACTACACACGCTGCAGAATTAATACTGGATTTATAATCCCGTCCACAGTTATTACCGTCAGACTGTAAACACTACACTACGCTGGCAGATCTTATACTGGATTTATTATAATCTCTCCACAGTTATTACCGTCAGACTGGTAAACATTTCTAACACACGCTGCAGATTCATACTGGATATAAATCACTCACACAGTTTTTTACCGTCAGACTGTAAACACTACACACGCTTCAGATTCATACTGGATTATAATCCTTTCCACAGTTATTACCGTCAGACTGTAAACATACACTAACACACGCTGCAGATTCATACTGGATTTATAATCTCTCCACAGTTATTACCGTCCAGACTGTAAACACTACACACGCGGCAGATTCATACTGGATTATAATCCCTCCACAGTTTATATACTGTCAGACTGTAAAACACTACACACGCTGCAGATTCATACTGGATTATAATCCCTCTCAACAGCAGTTATTACCGTGCAGACTGTATCCACTACACATGCTGCAGAGATTCATACTGGATTATAATCCCTCCACAGTTAATTACTGTCAAGTACAGTAAACCCTACACACGCTGCTAGATTCAATACTGGATTTATAATCGCTCCACAGTTATCTACCGTCAGACTGTAAACACTACACACGCTTGCAGATTCATACTGATTATAATCACTCACGTTATTAACCGTCAACTGTAACACTAC